>CAUYSK010065082.1:0-12111 GCA_963575035.1 Avahi laniger
TAATTGGACAGCTAAAAATACATATAGCAAAAATTAGCCGGGCATGGTGGCACATGCCTGTAGTCCCAGCTACTTGGGAGGCTGAGGCAGTAGGATCGCTTGAGCCCAGGAGTTTGAGGTTGCTGTGAGCTAGGCTTACGCAACGGCACTCGCCCCAGGCAAGAAAGTGAGAATCTGTCTCAAAAAAAAAAAAAAAGAAAAAAAAAAAAAGCCTCAATTAATTTAGAAATTCTGTCACATATTGTAAAAGAAAAGAAAGCAAAAATGACTAACTGTAAGAAGTTCAAGTTCCCTGACATTGAATTCACAAAGAGAAGATGCAATTAAAAAGCAAACTCGGGAGGGCGAAGGGGAAGTTCAACCTCTAATAGTGAAGAAATGCAGAACTGAAACCATTAGAACACACACAGAAGAGACAACATCAGAAGTCAGGGAGTTTGTTACGGGGCAGGTAAAATCTGAAATATTCACATGAAAAGCAGTTTGACACTCTGTTTAAAATAGCCTTAAAAATATAAATGCCTTTTGCTTCAGCAATCCTATTCTTGTGCATTTATGGTAAGGCAACAATTCAAATGTGGAAAAGAATGAGGAGGAGTATTTATCGCAGTATTATTTATAATAGCATAAAGTTGGGAGCAACCTGAAAATCTAAAAACAGGGAAATAGTTACATAAGTTATGGTACATTACGTTGATTAATATTATTTAGCCATAAAAATTATTGTGTTATATATATAATGAAATCATAGAAAAAGCAAGGTTTACAATATGTCTAGTGAAAAAAAATCTGACTTCAAAATGAGATTTGTGTTAATTACGACTACACGTAACTTAAGTGCATGGGAACAAGAACTGTAAAGGATACATTAAACTGGAAAAAAGTTGATTTGTTAGGGAACAGGATTCTGGATACATTTTTTTTCTCTTTTAAATTTCTTTTGATGTGGCCACCACACTTGCACGGCACATAATTCTAAATGTAAAAAGCGCATGTCTCTTCCTATGTAACTTTCAGTACATTTGGTTTGACTCATACCTTGCTGCAAGTCAATTTCCATTAATGATTCCATGTTCAATTTGTCTTACTATGACGCACCAGTCTTTGTGGGCTCTAGGACAGCTTCCTCCTTGGGTTTCAGACTGGCCGTTCTCTTTCTGTCTGGGGCAGACAAAGAAACCCTCCTCTTCGGACAAAAATATGTGCCTCTGGTCTCCACCCTCTGGCGCCTCCTCTTTGCTATTTGCCTGGTGAGGCGACCAGTCTGCCATGGAAACTTTGGAGCGAGTTCAGCCTCTCTCTCTGGCCCTGTCTTTGGCCCTAGATTAGTTGATATGATTTTTTGGTCTCTTTTAATTCATAGGTGGGTCTCTGCCTCCCCCCTCCCTCCCCTCTCTCACTCTTGATTTTAACTGTGATTTATTTGTTGAAGAAACTGAGATCTTTTCTTACAGATTTTCCCACAGCCTGGATTTTGCTAATTGTGATGTTCTTCTGTCTTCTTAATTTCCTGCAAATGGGCAATTGGATCTACAGCAATGGTCAGCAAATGATGACCCACAGGCTGAATCCAGCTCCTTCTTTCTGCCTGTTTTTATAAATAAAGTTTTATTGGAACATAGCCACACCCACTTGTTTACATATTGTCTATGGCTGCTTTCAGGCTACATCGGCAGAGGTGAGTAGTTATGACAGAATGACAGAATGTGGATTTATGGTCCACAAAGCCCAAAATATTACTATCTGGCCCTTTACAGAAAAGTTTTGTTGACTCTTATCTGGAGACTTGATCAGATTCAGTTTTGATTTTTTTTTCCCCCACAATCATATCACCAGTGGTGTTTGCGGACTTCCATTGAGGACGTCCATAATGACTGGCTGTGTCTCTTTTTTGCAATGTTAGCAGTGTTACTGCTCAGGATGTGGATCCATTAAGTCATTAGGGACTGTCAAATGGCGATATTCTCATTCTGGCATGCTTTCTTCACTTAGCAGGAATGCTTCTATAAAAAGAAAATTTTCCTTACCTACTATTTGGTTACCTAGAACTAGAACTCTTATAGAAAAGACAGGATAAAATGCTCGATTCTTTCATTTTATTTAAAATGCTTGATTCTTTCCTTTTATTTACCAGTTTTCAAAATAACAAGTAGGTTGCTTCCCTGGCATCCTTCCATGGTGACCAATTTTTCTTTTTTTTAAATTTCATTGTGAACTTCTGGATTTTAATGCATTTGATGACTTTTCATCCATTGCTGTTGTTAACCTTACTCGTGTTCATCTTAGGCCAGGGGGAGCCTCTTCAGACTGGTCCAGTCCTTTTGGTATATTCTAGCCATTTTTGATGGCTTCTTTGCTAATCTGGAATGACAAGATGTTCCACAGCAGCACTCATCTGCTTACATAAACTTGGTCATATTCAGTTTCTTGGATTTTTTTGGTTTTGTTTTTAAGTCTTATGACTTTACACTTACACTATAACCTGGAGGCTGGGTGAGGTCATTCTCCTATAACTGGCTACCTCCCAGGGTGACTAATCAAGCTTGGTTTTTTAAGGTATACCCTTTATTTTGAATTCCATAGGCCAAATATTGTTAAGCAAATTAGAAGAAAATCTCTTTTTCTATACAACTTCCCACATTCATCTCCCTGCCCCCTGGCACCACTAGTTATTCTCAGGGGGAACCCTCACAAAGCTCTGGGTGGAGGGTGGTAGTTGTGGGCTCTGCTCCCCATGGTGTGAGCACCCAGCATCCAAGCGAAACCTGCTTGCCTATAACGGCTCCAGCCAGACAGCAGTCACGTCTGCTGTCTTTCCAGCCCTGTGCTAGCTCTTCCCCTCAGGGGATCACACCAGGGACTCATGTGACCCACAAGGTGCTTGAATTTGACAGCATCTACTGTTGGCTTCTTCCTATTGAGAAGCAGAGGAGGAGGAGGGGGAAGGACCAGGGGAGGGGAGAGGAGGAAGACATGCCTAACTTATATACAGCACTTGAACACTGTGATAGGCTTTCACACCTGTCTTTTAATTCTGACAGTAACTTTGTAAGAAAGGGGTCTTTTATTACTATTCTAGTTTTATAGATGAGGAAAGTAAAGCCCAGAAAACATATGCGACTTGTTCAAAGTCGTGCGGCTAATAAATGAGAGAACCAGAATCTAAATCTAAGCTTCTTTGCCTTTAAATCCAATGCTCCTTTCATCCCCCCCACCCCAACCAGCACCACCACCACACATGGTGAGACCGAAGCCAGCCCCTAAGCCTGTCTCTACACAAATAGTCGATTACAGCTGGGATAGACAATGTGCCAAAAAACACAGAGCCCTTGGGGACAGAGAACTAGGTGACCTCACCTGGTCCTGAGGCAAGGGTGAGGGTTCAATAAACGCCTCCCCGAAGGAAGGAAACAAGATGAGACCCAAAGGATGAAGTGGACTGGGCCAGGAGAGGGGAAAGAAGGAAGATCTTCCTGGAAGACAGCATGCACAAAGGCCTTGAGGTTTGCGGGGGATCAAAGACGGCCACAGGTTCTTTTCCACCCTGCCCACAGAGAGGTGGAGCCTCTTCTCCTCCCCTTGAATCCTGGCTGGCCCTGTGACTTGTTCTGATCAACAAATGCAGCAGAAGTGATGTGTGACTTTCAAGGCAAGGCCTTAAGAGATCTGCAGGTCCTATTTTGGCAAGCTTGCAGCACTCCAAGAATCCAGCCGTACTGCCAGGAGAAGCCCAAGCCATGTGGTGAGACCAGGGACAGGTAAGAAACGCATTCTGTGATGGTTATTTTATGTGCCAACTTGACTGGGCCAAAGGGTGTCCAGATATTTGGCCAAATATTATTGCAGGTGTTTCTGTAGGGGTGATTTTGGATGTGATTAACATTTAATTGGTAGACCGAGTAAAGCAGACTGCCCCCTGATGTAGGTAGGCCTCATTCAATCCGCTGAAGGCCTGAAAAGAGCAAAAAGATTGACCCTCCCCCAGGGTAAGAAAGATTTCTTCCTGCCTGGCTGCCTTCAAACTAGGACATAGGCTTTTTTCCTGCCTTCAGACTCATATTGAAACATTAGTTTTTCCGGGGTATCAAGCCTGTCAGCCTTCACTGGGAACTATGCCATTGGCTCTGCTGGTTCTCCGGCCTCCAGACTTGGACTAGACCTGCACCATTGGCTCCTCTGGGTCTCCAGCTTGCCAACTCCCCCTGTAGATCATCAGACTTACCCACCTCCATAATCACATGAGCCAATTCCTTATAATAAATATTTTATGTATATATCCTATTGGTTCTGCTGCTCTGAAGAGCCCTAATATATCCTCTAATTGACAGCCTCAACTGAACTTCTCGCTGCCAGCCATGTGAGTGTGCCATCTTGGCCATTCCAGCCAGTGGGGCCTTCAGATGCCTACAGTCCCAGCAAACACCACAAGGAATGGATGAACCACCCAGCAGAGCCCAGTCAACACACAGAATTGTGAGAGAGAGCACTGCTGTTCTAGGTCTCTAAGTGTTTGGAGGCTTGTGATGCAGCAATAGATAATGAAACAAGGGGCAAGGGTCTTGCAGTGTTGGAGTAAAGAAGGCCAATGTTGGAGCAGAGAGCACCAGGGAAGGCAGAGGGGGCAACAGAGGAAGGGGCTAGAGGGCAGTGCCAGATCTTGCAGGCGTGGAAGTTAGGGTTAAGAGTGTAACTGTTCCATTTGCCTCAGTTTTCTTCTTTCTGTTTCAACTTGTCTGTCCTTTTGTCTTTTAGCCTCAGGTTTATTGTCAAAGTGCTGTTTGGAATAAAGGAGTAGGAGTTCACCAGTGCCAGTATGCAAGTGTGGACCACCTCATTGTGACTTCCACAGGTATGGATGTTTTTAGTTCCAAGAGTCCAAGAAACTCACGTGTGTAAAAATGTAAATTTACTTCTCAAAAACTAAAAAGTCTCAATCTACTGTTAATATTTTCATGGATGCAGAAAAACTGAAGCTTTCCAATTCAGAGTATCCAAATCATTTCTAATGAAAATCTCAGTCCTTCCTGGTTAATTTGGAATTTCTCCTTTACCTTCTTCCTGGGGGCTGCACCAAGTGCCCAAGTTCAGACCCTGTAGGGGATAAGTCCTGGGCTCTCCTCCCTCCCTGCTTGGTCGTGTTGCTCATCTCCTAAGTGTTGGAAACTGGATTCAATTGTCCAGTCCTTTAAAGCCCAAGCTCCTTGGATCTACCTGTCCTCTGGCCCTGCCATGGTCCTCTCAGAGGTCTGGAAGTCTTGTCTTCTTTTCCCATGCCATGCTGGGGTGTGGAGGACCCTGTGAAATGGCCTACGGCATAGGAGCTGAGCCACCTCGCTCGGCCAGTCCATTGCTCAGGTACATGCTGGACAACGAAGCATCTCTACAAAACATGCAAGGCCCTGGGTCACTCTACAAGAATCCAGGCAATGGGTCTTTCTAATTTGATATATCCCTGACTCTACCTGTGGGGTGTTTCTCAACCTTTCTGCCTTCCCAGCCCCATCCTAGGATTTGGCTTGAGAAAGGGATTCCGATCTAAGTCCCGAGCATCTCCCCTCTGGTACTTCCTTTCTGGCCAGTTGATCAAACTCTTATTTACCTTAAGAAACTTCACAGACTTAAATAATAATCCTATCCTCTGAGTCCTTTCAGTTCTTGATACTTAAAAACCAAGCTTTTAGAACTCAAAAAAATTTTAAACCTCTTTTCTTTCTCAAAAACTTGTTTTTTACCATCATGGCTTTCAAGACTATACTCTGTGCTATATGGATTATAAGAACCTGACTCTCTTTATTTCATAGAGAAGTGTGTACAGAGAGCCCTGCTGCTGCTTTAATGGTGATGGGAAGGTAGATGTTAAAGGAGTGGAGTAAAATAAAGTTTAGCAATGTCATCCTTTTACAGTTTTCTCTGCTATTTGATGCAAGTGCCAGAAAGAAACTAGAGGTGGCGTAGACAGTGTATCTCATTGCTCCCACCAACTCTGCAGGTGAGTTAAAACTAGGATGGCTAACATATTTAATCCTGTGGACCAAATCTAACTGATGGTCTGGTACCTTGTGTTGAGGATAGGGAGGACTCACCCAGTCTCAACAGGAAAGCACGTGCTTGCAGATCGACTAGTAACTCCTGCCCTGGCTGCTGTGTATGTGCCTGTGTGTGTGCTGGGGGATGGCAGTAGAGTGTCGAGTGACAGAATACATGCCTGAGATACATGCGATCGCTGAGACAAAATGAGTGGTGTGCACAGAGATCCAGAGAAGAGAGCTATTAATGGGGTCTCTGGAAGGTTGAGAGCTACTCAAATGAGGCCTTTTCATGTGCCGAAGAGAAAAATAAAATGAAGTTAAAATAAATGCAGTTTCCACACACAGAAAAATCCTCTAACTGCTTCTAGTTTACTCTTTGTGAAAGTGAATAGGCTGGGTGCAGATGTGGAAAGTTACAAAAAGACCATTGCTAATAGTACTATCCTCTCCAAGCCAAAGAAAATGTTTTTTATATGTATGTATGTGTATGTGTATGTGTATATGTGTGTGTGTGTGTGTATACACATATATATGTGTGTGTGTATATATATATCATGTGTATGTGTGTATGTATATATATATAAGCTAAAATATCATAGTTTTAAAAAACTCATCAGGGAGCATGGACACAAAGAAATGTAAATGAACTAAACTCCAGAAAGTGAGCCCTTCATATGAGAGACAAAAACCCCATACTTCCTCCATAGTTGGCAGAACTATGAAATAAGAGTAATCCTCCACAGAAATTAGTACATAGAAAGCAGCTGAACTTTTAGCAAACTTTTAACAGTGGTGTTTGGACTGGCATGGCTGATTAGAACCTGAAGAGCCCTACCCACAGAATGAGTGTGCACTCACTCACTACCTCTTACCCTATGCATCTTCATCAAGTATGGAAGGTAGCACACCCAACACAGTGAATGGCATCAGATAAGGAGAGCTGAGAGAAATCCATGACAAGGTACTTGGGGCTGGGACCTCTCTCCAAGTGCAAGTTCCCCTCAGAAGGGCAGGGTTGGACGGGAGGGCTGAGAGAAAACCAGTAGTGTAATGGAGAATATATTTGGTCTTTGATCCAGGTTCCTGGCACATAGACTCAAAAAACCTTAGAATTTCATGAATGACAGATTTCTCTTTGTAATGCTAAGAGTTGACTCATGGTGGACCCCTAGATAGCTTCAAGATGGGGACTGGTCACTAAAAAGACCAACCATGTGATTAGAAGGTTGGAACTTTGGGCCAGCCTTCTGGAGAGGGGTGAAGGCTGAAGACTGAATTCAATCACATGGCAAATGATTTAATCTGTGCTGAGGGGATATTACTGATCCTGGCCTCAAATAATTTGAAGCCAATGGTGAACTGATCAAAGGAAGGCTACAACAAAGCCCAAACCCTGCTCAATTTCAAATCCAATTAAGTCAGCCCCCTAGCAGCCTAACAGAAATGGTATTTATTTTTATCTCTATGTTCTTTAATACATGATATTTCTCACACAACCAAAGATAATAAGACATATAAAAAAGCAAGAAATGTGATTTATCATCAAGAGAGGAAATGGTCAATAAAAGCAGAACTAAAGATGGCCCAGATATTGAAATTATCAAACAGGGATGTTAAAATAGCTATAATAAAGATGCTGAAAGATGTAGTGGAAAGGATGGGTAGCATGTGTGAATAAATGGGAAATTTAAGCAAAGACTTGGAAAGCAAACAAACAACAGGATCAAACTGATGTGCTGGAAGTGAAAAATACAAAGTTAGAAATAAAAAATTCATTATTTGAACTTAACAATGAACTGGACATGGCATAAGAAATTATCAGGGAACTTGAAAACCCAGATCAGTAGAAAGCATCCAAACCGAAACACAAAGAGAAAAGGAGTGACATAAAAAGACAAAATAAAGCATGTGGAATCTGAAGGTGAATATAAAATGTCTAAATATGTATAATTGGAGTCTAAAAGGAAAAGACAGAAACAACAGAGCAGAAGAAATGTTTGAAGAGATAATGGCCATGAACTTTTCAAAACTGATATAAAGTTTTAGATATAAACATTTATCTACCCCACAGAGCCAAGAAGCTGAGTAAAACCCATGCAGGGCAAATACAAATAAAACTACATGTGGGCACATCACAATCAAATTGCTGAAAATCAAAGATAAAAATCAGATCTTAAAAACAGGCATAGACTGGGTGTGGTGGCTCATACCTGTAGTCCCAGTACAGGGAAGCCAAGGCAGGAGGATCCCTTGAGCCCAGGAGTTCAAGGCTGCAGTGAGCTATGATGCTGCCACTGCACTCCAGCCTGAATGGCAGAGGGAGACCCTGTCTCTAAACAAACAAACAAACAATAACAACAACAAGCAGAGCAAAAAGACATGTTATGTGCAGGGAACAACCATTCAGATGATGGCAGCTCTTCTTACCAGAAACAATGAAGGCCAGAAGACAACAGAATGATATCCTTAAACAAAAGAAAAACAAGTTAAAAAGCTGTTGACCTAGAATTCCATATCCAGTGAAAATATCCTTTAAATAGCAAGGCAAAATGAAGACTTATTAGTCAAAAACTGAGAGTCTTCCTCTCCAGCAGATACCTACACCACAAATGCCAAAAGAAGGTCTTTACACAGAAAGAATATGATACAGGATTGAACCAGATCTGCAGAAAGACAAAAGGAGCACCAGAAAGGATAAATAGATGCATAGGTATAAAAGACTTTTTAAAACTATATATTGTTTTCTTTTTTTTTATTTCAGCATACTATGGGGGTACAGATGTTAAGGTTAAGTATGTTGCCCTTGCCCCCCTCCTCCCCCAGGTCCGAGCTTCAAGCATGTCCATCCCCTGGATGGTGTGCATCGCACTCATTGTGTATGCATATACCCGTCCCCTCCTCCCTCCTCCCCCCTGCCCAACATCCAACAGATGTTATTCTTATATGTGCACTTATGTGTTGATTAGTTAATATCAATTTGATGGTGAGTACATGTGGTGCTTGTTTTCTCATTCTTGGGATACTTCACTTAGGAGAATGTGTTCCAGGTCTTCCCAGGAGAATACAAGAAGTGTTATATCACCATTGTTTCTTAAAGCTGAATAGTACTCCATGGTATGCATATACCACATTTTATTAATCCACTCATATATTGATGGACACTTGGGTTGTTTCCACATCTTTGCAATTGTGAATTGTGCTGCTATAAACATTCGGTTGCAGGTGTCTTTCTTATACAGTATCATTTACTCTTTTGGGCAGATGCCCAGTAATGGGATTGCTGGATCAAATGGTACTTCTACTTGTATCTCTTTAAGGTATCTCCATATTGCTTTCCACAGAGGTTGCACTAGTTTGCAATTCCACCAACAGTGTATGAGTGTTCCTGTCTCTCCACATCCACGCCAACATTTATTGTTTTGGGACTTTTTGATAGAGGTCCGTCTCACTGGAGATAAGTGATATCTCACTGTGGTTTTAATTTGCATTTCCCTCATGATTAGAGATGTTGAGCATTTTTTCATATAAAACATCTCTTAAATGAAGAATGTGAGGATCAGAGCAATTAAGCAACATGTGTCCTATTATATAACTAGTTACTGGCATAGCTGGGACTAATACCTAGGAGTTCTGTTTCTTGTAGCATATAAGTTATTTCAATTCCTTATTCATTTGAGACTGAACAAGAACAGAAATAAATTGTTTTGCCTGTGAATGAGTAATACTTGCACTAAGCTTGTTTAGCATAATTCTGTAGTTTGTGGCTGACCACAGCTCTGGTGAAGGCATTGATGGATAGGCTTAAAGCTTCTGAACAACTTGTAATCAAGTTGGCTTTCAAGGTACTGACACCCACGTAACAGGTTTCTTGCTCAATCAAGGCTTTGTTTTCTTTATGAATTTAGACTATGAGAACAAAGATAAGAAATTTGGTTGGAGACAAAAACTTGCCAGTTTCTTTACCTAATACATATTGCATAACCAGGATTCTATTTATGAGTTACAGTCAAGCCAAAGATGCCACTATTTAGAAAGTAATGCACAATATTCAGGGCTTAAAAAAATTATAGAGAGATGAGAAGAAAAGGACATTTTTTCTATAACCAAAGTCTTTGGTTTTCAGAAAGTCATTAAATTTGGTGCTAAGGGAGAACAGCTTTTTCAGAGCTGTTAATGATGAACTGACAGGAGCAAGGAGCAGTGAAAAGGACAGATAGAGTATCTTTTGTCTTTCCCTCTTCCTTCATACACCACCTAAGAGACGGCACATTAAAATATATGACTTTGAGACATTTGTTATGTATGGACCCAGGCGACTCCTGAAAGATGAAATCTACTAAGAAAAGGAGAGCAGGACTTTTTAATAATCTACCAAACATCAAAAAAGGGAGATGAAAGGAAAATATCTAGGAAAGAAGTGGAAGAAGCGAGGGAGTGGCAAAAAGGCAAAATTTTGTTTCAGAAAGTTTCAAAAAGTAGTGAAGAGGGGTGATGTTGGCCAGATACAACATGAATACCATGTTGCACAGTAGCTTTAATCCACCTTTCGTATGTATGAAACATTTTGCAAGACAACTATAATTGAATAAAATTAATACAAAATTTATACATTTCTTGCTACTTAAGAACATACTTATTTGAATTTATAATATTGTATTTAGAAATATTAATAGTTATGTTACTGATTCTCTGAGAATGAGAGAAGAAAAATACAAAAGAAAAAATGTTATTGAAAATATATTTCAAACAGTAACTACCTAGCTCAGATATGTTTCTACTGATTACTGTTTGCAATGTCCTGTTAAAGCACCACGGGGTAGATATTTCACATGGAGAAAAATGAAGAAAAATGATGTTATGATCCTGGATACCAACACTATAAGACAAGGCCCAATTTCTCCTGAGCATGATACAAGCTAAGCACTATACAGGTTGTATAGTTATGTTCTTGTGTTAGAATTGGCACGGAAGCTCTGCAGCCAGAGAACCCAAATTGTAACTTTATTAATTTAGGAATTTGGAATGTAAAGACCTAAGAAATCGTCCAGATATAGACTCAAAATGAGTCCCCTACTAGAGCATGTTACATCTCTGAGCTAAGTTTAGAGCATGACCCATATATCCAAGATATCTATTAAAAAATAAAGTAAAAGGATCTCTTGACTTTTGACTCTGACTTGTGTTTTATATCATCATTTTCCCCAGCATTTTTTCTGTGCATCATGGAAAGCAGCCAAAGCCTGAAACCAGAAAAGTCAATTGTTCACCACTTAATACAGATACTCTAGTCCTCCAGGGCTGACAATCAAACAGTATAGAAGAACATAGATCATTCAACCAAATGTTAATAAAAAACAACTTACTCTTGTTTAGAATAATATTTACAAACACCTTTAGTTTTGTCCTTAGATTCTATAAGTTACTAATAAATCAAAAAAATTCTATTGCTATTTCTTTTATTATTAAAAGTAAAACAACATCAGCCTAGACAAAGGATTTATGAAGAAGACTGCCAAAGCAATCACAGCAGCTACAAAAATAAATAAATGGGAACTGATCAAATTAAAAAGCTTCTGCACAGCCAAGGAAACTATGAGTAGAGCAAATAGACAACTTACAGAATGGGAGAAAGTATTTGTTTTCTATACATCTGATAAAGAGCTGATAACAAGAATCTATATATAACTCAAAAAAAAATCAACAAGAAAAAAATCAAACAACCCCACCAATAAATGGCAAAGGACATGAACAGAAACTTTTCAAAAGAAGACAGACTAATGGCCAGCAAACATATAAAAAAGTACTAAACATCTCTCATCATTTGGGAAATGCAAATCAAAACTACAATGAGATATCACCTAACTCCAGTGAGAATGGCCCTTATCAAAAAGTCCCAAAACAACAAATGCTGGTGTGGATGTGGAGAGGTTGGAACACTCTTACACTGCTGGTGGGACTGCAAATTAGTACAACCTCTGTGGAAAATAATTTGGAGATACCTCAAAGGGCTAAAAATAGAAATACCGTTTGATCCAGGAATCCCACTACTAAGTATCTACCCAAAGGAACAAAAGACATTCTA
>CAUYSK010065084.1:0-25489 GCA_963575035.1 Avahi laniger
TCCTTAACAGACAAGATGATGCAGGAAAGTGACTCCCAATGCTGGGAACCACTTGAAGTCCAAGTGGGTCCTTGGCTTCACTCAAGAAAGAATTAAGGAGCGAGCCAACAAACTGAAGTGAAAGTGAGATTTATTCAGAAACTATAGAAGGTTAGCAAGTCTACTTCACAGACAGAATAGAGACAAGTTCTCCCTGCAGAAGAGAACCCACCCCTTGCAGAGGAGGACCAGCTCCCTGGCTCCTGTTGCCTTTCTATTTAAGCAATGGGCTAAACGAGGGGAGAAATATTCATGACAGGGGCGGTGTTCCTCCACCATCTTGGTTCTAACCAGTTGGAACTTGTCCTGCCTTCATCTTGTTTTGATCCGGGCAATTATAGTAGAAAGTTTGTTTTGATCAGTGAGGCAATGCTGCAGCAATGCCCAAAGCAATGCTGTACCCAAAGCAGTACCTGCCAAGTCCCTATCTCAAAATGATTCACCTTGTGATTTTTATGTACCTCATGAGGGACTCCTGAATTAATTTCAAGGTATGTGTTTGTAGTTCCAAGGACCTTGCATTGAAAAAAAAAAAAAATTAGCCAGGCCTTATATTGAACCTATTATGTTTTTACCTTTACTGAGGCCAGTGTGACTGGAGCAGAGTGCAGAAGGAAAGAGGAGTAAGAGATGAGATCAGAGACATACAAGATAGGCCTACCAACCTTATCCACAACATGCACACAAAGTCTCATATTTCTGCACCAGGAGAGGAAAGACATTGTTCCTCTGGATCCCTTTTCTAACACCCAGTTTCTCCTCATTTCTGTCTCTCTGCCTTTCTCTTTTAGTTTTTTTAAAATAATTTTTTATTGTAATGAAATAAATATATAATTTACCATTTTAGCCATTTCTAAGTATACAATTTGATGGTATTAAGTACATTCACATTGTTGTGTATCATCTATTTCCAGAAGTCTTTTATCTCCCCAAACTAAATCTCTCTTCCCGTTAAACAATAACTCTCCATTCTCCCCTCCTCCTAGCCCCAGCAGTCACATTCTGTCTCTAAATTTGACACTTCTAGGTACCTCATATAAGTGAGATTATAAAATCTTTGTCCTTTTGTGTATGGTTTATTTCATTTAGCATAATGTTTTCAAGATTCATCCATATCGTAGCATGTATCAGAATTTCCTCAAGGCCAAATAATATTCATGTATATACACACACACATATTTTGTTTATCCATTCATCAGTCAAGGGACATTTAGGTTGTTTCCTCCTTTTGGCTATTGTGAGCATTGCTGCTATCAACACTGGTGTTCAAAGAATCTGGTCAAGTACTGGATTTCAATGATTTTGAGTATATATGTACAAGTGGAATTGCTAGTCCATTTGGTAATTCTATGTTTAATATTTTGAGGAACTACTGTACCATTTTCCACAATGGGAAAGTAGTTGCACCATTTTACATTTTCACTAGCAATGTACAAGTTGTTCTAATTTCTCCACAGTCTCACTTATATTTGTTATTTTCTGATTTTTTAAAATAATAGCCATCTTAATGGATGTAAATCTTTTAATTAAGTCTTAAACACATGTAATTACACTTGACCTCTGTTTCCACCCCAAACACAAATCTATGTTGGTGTTGCAGAGTCAGGCTGGAAATTGGTTCACCCGCTAGGGTGGAGTAGACACCTTCTTGCAGAGGACTGGCCCATTGCTGGAGTCAGGATAGAGCCCAGCTGAGAAGGGAGACTTTATTCAGAGGAAGTGGTAGCAAACAAGTGTCTGTATTTAGTGAGAAGTCAGGACCTGATACCAAACAGATTTTAACAGTGTGTCTTGTCAAAGTGGGCCTGGAGATCTCAGTGATAAGATGTATAAAAGGAACAAAGATATTTGGAGACCCAGACAAGTGATTGATATGGGAATCTGTCAGCAGGTGGTTCTAGGAGACTGGCGGTAGGCAGGAGGCAGTCTGTGGGAGGAGCCTCACAAAACACAAATTGCTTATTCCTTGATTCCCTTTCCTTAGATCTTCAGAAATGTATCTAAGTTTCTGGAATAAGCACTAGATAGAGACAGGAAAACAGACACAAAGACAAAGCCAGCTATTACAACTGGGGTCCTAGGTCAAATCAGCAATATCTGTGATTGGTGCTAAGACCCAGAATTTGGGGGATTTGAAAATTCTTTTGCCTGAGCCCCACATTGGAGTAAGGTATCTAACAAAACCAAGTCTACAGGGCTTAGGCTCATGGTCTCCCACTCTGGAAAGTAAAGGACTTTGAAACAAGATATGGAGTGAGAGAAGCAATTTCAACATCAAGGTGCTCCAGATGCTTGTCACTGAGACTGAATAATAGCTCAATGTTAAAAATTTTATCCAGACTTGCTTCTGTTATTAGAAACAATTCATTATAAACAACCTGACAGAAATCAGCAGTGCTGTGAATTACTGTTAAATATGGACTAAAACAAGCAAATAATGAAACTTCTATGAGTTAAAGTGTTTCACTGAATTTTTCATTCCAGTTGCTGATTGGAACTGGTGTTCGTTTCCAGCTTCCTCCACAGCTCTATGTTGGCAATGTCCTTGCTGATTTTAGCTGCAACCTGGAATGATGCCCATTTTAACTTTTTTTTTTATTAAAGAAAAAGAATAATTCTAATATATGAAATGAGCAAATTTATTTAATTCTGTTTCATAACACCAAACTAAATTTATGTAAGAGGGCTAACAATTGACAAATGTAAGTCTTACCACAATCTTTGCTGAATGAGTCTGGTGGTGGACATACGAATTTAAGAATTTCACTCAACTTTATAGTGATGGACATTATACTAACATTTATTGAGAGCTCATTATATGCCATGCATAATTTTAAGCATATATAAACTTAAAGTACATTACTTAAATAAAATCACAAAAATGTTATGAAATGTTATCCCCATTTTATAGTTGAGAAAAATAGACATTTCAACAGTAGATCATACTAGATAGGCTCGACACAACAAATCTGCAGGCTCTTTCTGGGAGCAGCTGCAGATCCTTCTATATCCTTGGCAATTTATTTTCTGAAAGCTGGATTCATCTCACCAACCAATGCCTCCCACTTTCAACACATTCCTCACTTGAGCCCCCTAATCTTTTTCCACGACCCCAAGAATGACTATCTTCACTTGTTAACAGACGAATAACGGCATATGACCTACCAAAACTACTCTACTGTCTACAGGGTCAAACACAAATTCCTTGAATTCAGTGTTTATGATCCTTTACTATTTCCAGCTGGAACCAGGGCTCTGGACAGATTTTTCAGGATTAAGAAAAGGAAACCTTAATTTTCAGAGAAAGATGAATCTGTTTTCAGGAGTGGGTCACTTTTCAGAATATCTTTTCCTAGGAGTTCAAAGATGCCTCTCCACTATTAGGGGAGATAGTCTGTGTGCAGGGGTCAGATTCCCAGGAAACCGCCCCCCCACATTAAAATTCAGATCTCTCCTTACTTAGGCAGGCTCTTTAAGCAGCCAAAGAAAGCACAGTGCCAGAATAACCCACTCGCTCCCAAAGACAAGATTTCTTGTAGGGCTAGTTTCAGATCCAGTGATCTGATACCCCTGTGAATTCATTTCATTGAAACACTAGTTAGGATCGGCAGTCAACTTTGGAAACGAGTTCAAAACTCACCCTAGTTAGCCTCCATTACTGAAGAGGAATAGGGAAAGAAAAGACACTCATTATTTACTCTCCACCACTTGTGTGGACACAACCCCACTCCGAAGCGACCAACGTTTAACAGAATGTATTTCTAAAAAGACAAAAACAACGAAACGCCCAAAACTTCTATTTTTGGAATATATGGAGAAAACTAGGTAAGAAAAGGAATGAAACGTGAACATGAAGAGGTGAAAATGGAGCAATTCGGAGGCTGAGAAAATCGGAATGATTAGATGGACAGCGGCTTTATTCAGAAGGCAGAAACCAGGCATTATTTGGTGTCCGGTTGCCTGGTCCTAAGCAAATACCGAAAGATCATTTTTATGGATCAGAGTAAAAAGTTAAGTTAAGCACAAACTTGGATGGGCCTCATCGTGCAACAGTAGCGCGTCTGACCTCCCGAGCAGAAGGTTGCACGTTCAAATCGTGTCGGGATCAGTTGATTTTAGCACACTGATGTGGGTGACTATGAGGCGGGGGAGTACGTGTCTATGTAAATGTTGGGAAGGAAGGAAGGAAGAGTTGCCTTCCCTCCTTCTCCCAGGCTTGTATGTTCAGTTATTTTAGTCTCTTCAAAATGCCCCACTTTTTTTTTTTTTTTTATTAACTAGGTTGGTATACACAGGAATACATTATTGTATTTTTGGACTTATTCCTAGGCCCATAGAGACATTTTCATTCTTTTTTTTAGCAAACATCGTGAATTCGTCACCAATTCGTCCCTGTTCTAAACCCTCCTAAACTTCTGTCCACTCTCACTTCTGTGCTATTGGCTCCTCTCTCTATCCACATCTCTCTTTCCAACCTTCAGGAGCTTAGCAGATCTTCGCAGAGACCTAGTTAGCTTGCTTCATCCCTGGATCAGCTTTTGCAAGGTAGCGGGGTTCCATAGCACATTGCTGGATCTCTGTGAGTCCCCAACCCCTGCAAATCACAAAAGGAGTTAATTGATTTCCAGAGGAAGAAAACCTGAATGCAGTTACTTTGCAAATGGAGACTATGGGGAATGAACCTTACATCAGAGAAGGTTAATCCTCTGGGCTAAACATTTCGTGAACCTCCCTGAAGATTATGTATTAGTGCATTACAGCATGGAAAAAAAGGGAAAGGACATTTATTTCTTCTGAAAAGTTTCTATTATTTTGTAAAACTTGTAATGACTTTAAAACATGACATTTGGAATATCAGCAGATATTTTGTCATATATTTACTGTGCATATTCACACAATACACAGTGACAGACGTTATATCTAATCATACATTGGTGCTTCAGAGAAGTATACCTAAAATAGTCTTTTTCTATTTCTTATTGACCTTTTTCTTAGTAGTTAGTCTAGGCCCATAACCATCGTATTACAAAAAACAGATTATTATCCTGGAGGGAAAAGAGGACATACAGTTCTGCAATTTGGAAAACTGACAAACTGAAAGAGATGGATGATAACTAGGCAGTACCTGGTACTTTCAGCAAGGTGGTGTTGTGGAAGTGTGCTGGGCCCATACCTGAGAGATTGATGGATCAAAACCATCCTCTGCTACCCAGGTTGGTCTTTTCTTTTCCTCCTCCCCTCCTTTCTTCCAAAATAGATCTTTCCGCGTGTAAGGAGGAAACTGTACCAGTTTCCATAGATATCGTAGAAGAACTATTTTTGATTTATGCTTCTGTCAGAGATCTGGATCTCTGGGGGCAATACATTACTATCCAAAAATAAATAATAAAAAATAACAACAAAACCAACAGTTTAGCTTTTATTGTTTGAACATTTACTAGGTGCCATGCACTATTCCAATTGCTTTCCAAGTTCTAAATCATTTATTCTCCACAATTCTACAAAGTAAATACTTCCTATTACTCTCACCTTATGAACGAGACTACTGGGGTTTGCAGAGTTTAAATAACTTGCCCAAGGTCATGCATGCTAGTAAACAGCAGAACTGGAGATAATACTCTAAACCTCTCTGCATGATTATGTTGGGGGAAAAGAAGCCAAACTCTGTAAAATAATTTTAAAGAGATTTATTCTGAACCCAATTTGAAGACCATGACCCAGAGACACGCCCAAGAAGCCTTGAGCAAGTGGACTGGCTGTGGTTGAGTTACAGTTTGGTTTTATACATTTCAGGGAGACAAGGGTTACAGGTATAGTCATGAATCCATACATGGAAGCCATACAGTGGTTTGGCCCGAAAAGGCGGACCATCTCGAAGCCGGGACTTACAGGTTATGGATGAGTTTAAAGATTCTTTGACTTGTAATTAGTTAAAGACATGAAGCTTTGTCTAAAGGCTTGGAATGTTTTAAGATAAGGAGGTCTGTTAATCAGAGCTAAGCCACTGGACATATATTTGTTGTGTAAATCAAGGACCTGCAGGTTTATCTTGCATACCATTAGGCCTATTAATAGGTTACAAAGGACATCTCCAAGAAGGGAGTGGGGCATGATGAGGCATGTCTGACCTCCCTCCTAGTGGCAGACAGTTTAGTTTTAGGATGTCCCCTTGGCCAAGAGGAAGTCCATTCAGTCAGCTGGCAGAGGGATTGGAGGAGGCTTAAGATTTTATTTTAGTTCACAATTATAAACACTAACACTTGCAGAAAATTTGGAATTATTTTCCTATTTGGGGACCAGAGATAGACATGAATTATTATAACCACATTGAAATGGCCCCACACTTATGGCCACTTCAATGATCAAAGCATGCACTGATTTATCGCCTTATTATTCCCCCAATTTTCTTTATTCTGTTTCGCTAGTTATTCATTCACTTATTCAAGTGAAAAAAATTTGCTTGCCAGTCTCTGCCAAAACTACATCAGTTAATAAAGCAGGAAAAAAGAAAATCCTGTCCTCATGTCATTTACATTGTAGTGGAGAAAGCACAGTAAACAAACTATGAAGAAACACAAGGCAGGGACGGAGGATAGAGCCTGTGAGGGGCTGGGAGTGGGGGGAGTGGTAGGAGTTGCCAGTTTAAACAGGAAGATCAGGGAAAGTCTCCCTGAGAAGATGACATTTAAGCAAAGACCTCAGAAAGACAGAGCGTGAGCCACAGTACTGTCTGGTGGATGATGGTTGCAGGCAGAGAGAACAGCAAATGCAAAGGCTTTGAGGCAGGAGCATGCCTGTCTTGTTCCAAAAATAGAGAAAATTCAATGGGTCTGGAGCGGAGTGAACTAACAGAAGTTAGTATCAGAGAGGTTTCTGGGAGCAGATTTTTAAGGCATTAAAATCATAGATTGTTAACATACCATGAAGAACTGCTCTGATTTGAACCCTGAAATTTAAGTCGATTGTTTTTGTGAAAACCCAGTGGTTCTCTGTGATGTTCATGTTTCTGAGATTCCTTATCTTATCTGAGCATTGGGGAAATTGGGTTTTGTATTGGTTAATGAAATGTTTACAGTAGGAAGAAGAATATGTTAACAGTAGAAAGTAACAATTGAAAGTTGCAGGACAACTGCTTTCCAAGTTCCAAATAGTTTTTAAAGAAGAAAAAAGAGGCAACCCATTTGATTCAGAAGGTTCCCCTCAGTCCAGACTACACAGAGGTCCTTTCTTTTCCTCTCTTTTGTTCTTTAAAATGAAAAAACCTCCTTTAAGAATTGTTATTCTTTTGGAAGGGTAATGTGGAACTTTCTGAGTAAGCATTCCTAATGAAGGTTCTTATTTCTGAGAAGTCAACCATACTGATAAGGAGAACCGCCCTCTATTACTTGGCACATCAGGCACCTGAGACCCCACACACACGCACCTCACCGAAGACCCTCATCAGCATAATACTAACCTATTACCTGGCCCATCAACTTATCTATTACTTGGTGTATCAGCATAACACTAAATCTATTATCTGACACATCAACTAATCTATTACCTGGTGGGCATTAACCACCTGACACCCTACCCCCCAGACCACCACAATTTAATAAAAGTGGGAAAAATCGGGTGACCGGGCTCAGAATTTGGTGGTGAGACCTCTCTGAGTCCGCCAGCAAATAAACTTTGATTCTCTGACTCTCCGTGTGCTGCTCGATTTGTTCTCAGGACCACTTGCTGTAACACTTGCTGTGACGATCTCACCAAATATATTGTAATTGCTATAATTCCTTAATATCAATCTAATGGCAATCTCCTGCTTTCCGAATTCCCTTTCTTGTAGTAGTAGTTTTTAAAAAATTAATTTATTTGAATTGAAATCTAAGTAAGATACAGAGATGGAGATTCATTGAGATATCCCTTCGGTCTCTCACTTTATAGGGTCTCCTGCTGCATTCTCTGCCTCCCTTTGCATTTTATCTTGACTCAGTTGAAAAATCTGGGTCATTTGTCTTACGAAAGTTTTGCAAGGTATGCAATTTGGTGATTGCATCCATGAGGTATCATTTAACATGTTTATATTTCCTAGAAATTTTTAGTTATATCTAATGGCTTGATCAGATTCAGGTGGATTTTTTAAAAAGATTTCTTCATAGGTGATTATGTGACATTCTATCAGAGGGTACACATACGCTTTTTTTCTCCTTTCACGATGCTAACAGCCACTGATTACGATAATCTACTTCTATCATTTTTTTCTTTTCTGGAATTATTCTGAAAAGAGAAACTTCTTTCATCATAGATCTGGTTACCCTGAGTTATGTTTATAGAAAAAAAAAATAGGATAGCATAGATTCTTTCCCTCTATACTGGATTTCAAAATAGTAAAATAGTTCCCTAGAATTCTCTAAAAATTAAAAATTTTTTAAATTGTTATTAATTTTATGAGCTCAAGGATTAAACATACCTGATATGTTTCAATCCCTTGCAGTTATCCCAATTAATGATCAAATTATTCTGACTTTGGCTTGTGGCAGCAAATTCATGTTGATTTCTGGGTCATTTTGACATAACTCTAGCAGTTTTTGATAGTTTCTTTTATTTCTGATATGACAAAATGTTCCAGGATCATAATTTCTTGCCCCATTCTTGGAATCAGACAGTTCTCCAAAGATCTCTGGAACCATTTAGTGAGAAATGTATTAGATGCAACATTCTGGGGGCTAAGGATGCTTGTTAACCTCATCAATCATCCGTTTATCCCTTCGTTCAGCATTGCCAGAAAAATGACACCATTATAATTACTCATTTGATTATCCCACAATTCACATATGAGAATTTCAGAAAAACAGTACCATCTACATTAAGATATCTGAAAACACTTTAATATTTTCTTAGTTGGGGGGTATATTTTTTTGTACAGAATATTCTACTAGGTAAGAACAACAAAATTATTCTGTTTTAAATTCACTTGGAGTGGCTCTTCTTTATGAGGTTATCTCACCATAAAGAATGGTGGATACACAGTTATAACATTTGATTCTTAGGGATTGTTTTTCTTAAATTTAATATTGTTTGACATCTATTAAAATTGGGTTTCTTAAGGGAAGATCCTAGGTCCCCTGGATCAGAAACACTACAGGGGCTTATTAAAACTTTAGCTTCCTGGTCTTACTGAACCAAAATCGCTGAGGAGATGGCCTGAGAATCTGAATGTTTTGCAGACATTTTAGGTGAGAACTTCCCAAGAAGCGTGCCACAAATAAATTGAACAGGACATAGATGTCCTTGGCTGTCTAGTGGCTGGTGGCAAAGAAAGACACAGGCCCTGGGCTGGCTGTTCTCCTGAATGAATGGTCTCATTCATTTGTCTCAGGTGCCGTATCCATAGGATCATTTCCGTAAATGCCACGAGGTGAGAAAGATTGGGAAGCACTATCCTAGGTGACGTTTCTGCACAGTGAAGTTCAAGAACGACCACTGCCTTACATGTTGGTGTCCCTTGGGTTCTTCTGTCTGGGCCAGCTTCTTTACTCACTACTCTCCAACCTTGCCCAGAACAATTCCATTCACTCCACAGCTCCAACTCCCACAGCCACAGATTTGCTAGATCTTGTGCCTGAGATCTGCAACCACACACCTAATTGTCTTTTGGCCATCAACTTTTAAATGTGTCCCAAAGGCCCCTCAAAATATGCATGAAGCCCAGGATGACAAATCTCCACGTGTCCTAAATCAACTCCTCTGGACTGTATCCTGCCTTTCTGTAGTCTAATAAATCATTTTAATTGTAACAGTTGGGATGAAATTTATCTCCCTCAATAGATTCCACAGTTGTTAATGGCAAGTAAGCTTATAAAGTACCTAGGAAAAAATTCCAGGTTCATAGTAGGTGCTCAACAATATTAGTGTCCTTCCCTGAGGTTTACCTTACGACGCAGGCATTAACCACCTACCAGGGACAAGAGAGCGAGGATTCAAACAGGAGAAAGAATGTTCCCAACGCCATTTGGAGATAGCACCTACCTCATGGGGCTCATGTGAGGAGTAAATTAGATAACTTATAAAAATTATCTAAATTGAGCCTGGTGCATAGTAAGAATCCCTTAAAGCTCCATAAAGACAAGAATTTTGTCTCTTCTGTTCTTCACTGTGTCCCAAGCATCCAGAAAGGTGTCTGTTTCTCAAGACATACTAGTTGATAAAATAAATATGGATGCCCTACGCCATTTTCAGCATGTCATTCATTGTGAGCCTAACACGAAGAAGTTTCTGCTCCTGCATAGCCTGCCTGTGTTGGTGTATACTCAGCTCACTTTTGCCAGACACAAGAAATAAGACAGGATTAGAGATGGTTCCTGCTCAGTGGCCTGACAAATCATTTAATAGAAAAATATAAAAATCCATCTGGGCAAGAAAGAAAGATATAATGTGAGATGTAGCCAATCCCCATGGGAAAGGGGCTGAGAGAAAATATTGGGGTTGAAAAGCATCACTCAAGGGAGCAGGTTGGAAACAACAACAAAAGAATCTAGAAATGAGTACCATGTTGGTACACAGCAGGTGGTGGGTAGGAAGGAGGAGGAAGGAAGAGAAAATTAGAGACAGCAGGGACGGGGCTGTAACTGGCACTGGCACAGACACTGAGGTGAAAGCTGGCACAGAAATAGGATTGGGCTATTAGAACACCCGCTGACTGCAGCCGGGACGAAAGGGCACAGAGCTGGTGCCAAAAATGGCAGCAAATAGAAGAGAAAGCAAATGGAACCCGAAGTGGCAGTGAGTTTAATGTCAGACAGGCGAACATGGAGTCTAAGACCCATTCATTAAGACCCATGCACTCTTCCGTTGTGACATATAGTGCCCTTACATGACATGTTCTTTCTCCCTCCAACCGCATGCCTGCATTTCCTGGAAATCTTGAAGGAATAAACAAAAGAAGAAATTATAGATTACGTTTCTTTTGAAATGTCAGAAACTAAGTAGCTTCTAAAATGATGCTAGGATCCCCGAATAGGAGAGCTCTGTATCAGTGAGAACTTTCTAAAGGATCGGATCTCTGACGTGGGGTGAATCAGAGATGAGTGGGTCAGCGCTCCAGAGAAAGGAGAGGAAGGTAGAAGAAAGTCTGCTGTAAATAGTTAGATTCCAATCAGTGCATGACCAGTGAGAACATGCAACTTGGTAAAAAATCGTATCACATACCCTCAATGTTGAAAAAAACTATTTAAAAAAATAGTATTGCTATCAGAAAGTAAGGCTTGCCTTTCAAGAGAGTCTGTTAAATTTTTGTATCTATCTTTATTTATTTATGTAGACAGGAAATTGAGGTATTTAGATTAAAAAACAGACTGTTGTTTATAGAACACCTGAAGAGCATTGGGTCTTCATGTCCCAACTCCCCAAGAGGGTGACAGGATGAAGGGCACGTGTAACTGCACGTGTAGGGGATACACCGTAGGAGTCCCGCCAAACCTTTCCTAATGTTGGGTCTCAGAACACAATTCCCCAGAATAAAGGCCTCAGAAGCAGTCTCAGAAGCAGAAGTTTTTCTCTGGCCTTCTCCCATCCTCCTGTCTCTCAGAACAATTCTCCCTGAGGCTGTCCATAGAAACCAGAACACTTTTCCGCAAGGCCAGCCATAAAACCTCAAAATATTATCCTAACTTTCCCTCCACCTTTCTGTGTAAAACTGGCCATGGAAATTATCTGACCTGTCTTGTTTGATTGCAGGTCATAAGACCCTCAGTCCAGAGAAAGTCGAGCCACATACTCAGAAGGAAGAAATGCTGCACGGAGAGGCTGAGAAGGATCTAGACAGACAGGCCTTGCAGGTTTCCCTGCTCACTGTATTAGTATTAGATCAAACTCTTTTTATCTAGTCATTTTTCCACAGGGCTGTCCATACTTTGTTGAACCTAAGCAGAAAAATAGAAAACTCCCCTGTATCTTTGGATCTTCATTCTGAAGTCTCATATGTCATGTAAAACTATGATCAAATAAATTTGCATGCCATTTCTGTTTTTCTTATTAATTTGCCTCTTGTCAGTGGTTTTCAGCAAAACTTCAGAGGGTGAAGGGAAAAGGTTTCCCTTGGCTCTGACACTACCCACCCCAACCCTCAGGGACCTCTCCTTCCTTTGAGTTCATTCTTATTTCCCTGACTACTTGCAGGACCCCGGCTAGCATTGGAATTTCATGACCCTGTGTTGCTAATTGGTATATGTTTATACTCCAAATAAAACATGGGCAATTTCCTTGAAGACCTGTGCCATATTTCACTTCCACAGCAGCAGGTATCATTTTGTCTTTTAGAAAAATGTCTAAAATTGGCTTTAATAGTAGCAGCTAACAGTCATGAAAAGTGTTTGCTAAGCGCCATTTAGCAAACTCATTGCTTTGCGTTCATCATCCCACTCTGCCTATAGAAACACCCTCTTGTAACACTTGAGCTCTAATACCTGTAGATAGCCTGTAGATTTACCTGTTTCCATGAGAACTAAACTACTTTTAGCAGCCATTTGGTTCTATCTTTGTAGATACTGGAGGAATAGTTCCTAACATCAACCCCTACACAGCCTCTGCCTCCTGACTGGGGACTCCATGGGTCATCTGGGAGGTTTGAGGATTTGGAGACATGTGCAAAGGAACTGGGAAGAACGGCCTAAAACTTAAGTGTGCAAATGAGGTAAAATTACTTTGTAGTTTTTACACACACAGAGATTCCACTCATTTTCCCCTAAAGGTAATAATTCACTATTATGTTTAGTTATTTACAGTTGTATCAAATTTTTAGTCATTGCTTAGAATAAAAAAGAAATGAATTCAGTACAGGCTTTCAGATGAATTTAGTAGCTTAAATTGAATTTTTTTTTTTTAATTTTCTGTGAAAATACTGTAACACTTAATGCCCTCTTCATTCCTTCTCTCCCCATCATTGCATCTTTTCTTTTCTCCTTGGCTCACAGGTACAATGGTGAGGAAAATCACACTCACATCCAACTCTTCTCAGTGAGTTTGACTGGATCTGAGTGGGATTTTGTGACTACGACCTCTTACATGTTATGTATTGTCAACGGAAAAAAAAGCCAAACTCTAAAATAATTTTAAAGAGATTTATTCTGAGCCGAATTTAAGGACCATGACCCAGAGCCATGCCCAAGAAGCCTTGAGCAAGTGGACTGGGTGTGGCTGGGTTACAGTTTGGTTTTATACATTTTGGGGAGACAGGGGTTACAGGTAAAGTCATAAATCAATACGTGGGAGGCATACATTGGTTTGGCCTGAAAAGTCAGGCCACCTCGAAGGGGGAGCTTATAGGTTATAGGTGAGTTTAAAGATTTTTTTGGTTTGTAATTGGTTAAAGACATGAAGCTTTGTCTACAGGCTTGGAATGTTTTAACATAGGAGCTGTTTATCAGAGATAAGCCACCGGACATGTATTTGTCGTGTAAATTGAGGACCTGCAGGTTTGTTTTGCCTACCTTTAGGCCTGTTAATGAGTTACAAAGGATGTCCCCAAGAAGAGAGGGGCATTATGAGGCATGTCTGACCTCCTTCCTCTTGGCAGGCAATTTACTTTTAGGATATTCCTTTGGCCACGAGGAGTCCATTCAGTCAGCTGGTGGGGAGGTGAACCCTAAAATTTTATTTTAGTTCACAGTATGAAAGGAAATAAATACATATATGACTTGGGTGAAAAGCTGTTTTACAATCACGTGACCAGATATTCTGCATAACACTCAGAAAACGCCTGTCTTCTTTTTGTCTTAGGTATAGCCATGAAAACCTGAGATTTGTAGACTTAAGTTTCATAGAAGATCGATGGAGAGAAAAAAAATGTCAGAGCTGACAACCCAAAATAAGTGACTGAGGCAAAGAACTCAATCAGTGGTTTATTAAGCCAAAGTTTGAGGACATGTCAGGAAGAACATAAGTCACAGGCACATCTGTGACTATTTTTTCTGAAGGGGGATTTGGGAACTCAGTATTTAAGGGGGACAGGGCATACAGAAAGGAAAAGGAGGAGGGTGGGTAGCCAGGCAAATGGTCACATTCTTATGAGGCCCAGGAAATCTACATTTTACATGAGATAAGGTGAATGTTTGAAGAGAAAAAGAGAAAAGGAAGCATCAGTTATACAGATGTTCCTGGGTAGGTAGAGGAATGATTGGTCTGGTCTTGTCTCTGTTCTGCACCTGGGAAGATAAGCTTGGAATCAACATTATCGGTGTGGAATTGAACAGACTTTATTATAGGAGCTAGACTTACCCTGTAGACCTAAAGCTATGACTGGCATGTCCTCGTTTATGGGACATGCCAGCACAGAATTTCCTTCCGAATGACCTATGGAGGTCGTGCTCTGTACATGCCTCTCCGTGGGTATCTGGCTAATGTAAAATGTTAGTAACAGCTATTCATTAGGAAGGGGTGTTGCATGACAGCCTCCAGGCTTGGGTAATCCTGAGATTTTCATTTTCCTTTACAGAGTCTTTGGCTCTTTTCTATAAATCTTTCCAGAGTGATGTGAAAAGTGTTCAGGATGGTACAGCTAGGTTTCGACACTGACCATCTGGGCTCGTTGTCCTTCCCTAGCCAGTGCCCCTTCTCAGAGGGAGTACCAACAGGAACAACGTGTGGTCTCAACATCTGGCTCTGCCCATGGGCTCTTCTTCTCTTGCCCCAAGACAGGTATGGCTGGGGCAGCCTGCTCCCTTTCTCAGCTACCCAAATTCTGAGGGAACAGTATGGGGAGAAATGACAGACCGTGACAAACAAAAGCAGTCTATCATTTTACTTTGTAATAGAATTCTGTCAACTACAGCATGTGCCGTAAATTGCAGTGATCCTTAAAATCCAGCTTGGTCACTGCTGAATGGGGGAGAATAGGCTTAGTTTCAGTTTTTAAGGTCACACTGTCCTAAACTGCTACGTATCACACCGTGTAGTAAGTTGGTAACCACTGCTTGGAGGAAGGCTTTCATTATGCAAGTGAGCACATAAAAAAGGGCTCTTCCATCAAATGAATGAAGCGAGTCAAACCAATGATGTTTCTGCAGAGCAAGAACAAAGGCAGGAGTTTTGAATAAAATATATTGATGTCTTTGAGCACCTGTGAATTCATCAGAAGGTCTAAATGTCTGGCGGCTAATAAACACTGGGTTTCTAGCCACTGCTTAGAAGTGGAAATGAAATGCTGAGTCATATGAGTGAAAATATTTATATTTGTATTTACATGTGTCATTTATATAAATAATGGAGGTGAGAGGGTGAAAATACTCTAAAAACTCAGCTAATTTCTTCACCCCAAAATAAATAATATAGATATTTTCTTTATACAAGATTTTTGCAGTAGTGTCTTCTTCACATGTAAATGACAGCAAGTTACCTCAAGGTGGAAAATGAGATGTTTAACCTAAGGGAATTTTCCAGGCAAAGGGTATTACCACTTAAAATGCAAACCTCTTAAAACAAATTTTAACCATTTTGTATGGAAATATATATTAGTTTATTCTGTCTCTCTAAACATAGTTTAATGTTGTTATGAAAATTGCGTTATTGAAATAACATCAAAAGAAATGTGCTGTCCTTGGGAACGTCCCACTTGCTCCTTCCTGACTCCTTAGTCTGGGTCTGCCCTGGGGGTTTGTAAGCAGGCTGTTGACAGTACTGCCTACTCTTTCCTGTATGTGCTAGCTGTTAGCATGTGACAAGGGTATCACAGTGCACTTGGACCCAGAAACCACACACAGATGTCTCAGCAAATTTTTACTCTTGTGGAAAATCCATTTTTGTCACAAGTAAGTATTCACACTTTTATAATCATTTGGACCTGAGTATGACCTGTCATTGGCTTACAATGGCTGAAAGTTGCTATGAGTAAGATAGGTTGACATGTCCCTAGAGGATGTGACCATTTTTCCTTTTCAGTATAAAAAAGAATGATCAGCCTGCTCTACCCAGACTCTGAGTATCACAGATTGCCAAGGGGATGGTGCAAGCACTGTGGATGTTGTTATAGGAACTGAGAGATAATGCTATTTAATATTTTAAGGCTGCCTAAGCAATTGCTCAGTATTTATTGCCAACTTACATTTCGAAACACAATTTTTTTTATTCGTGTCACCAGAAATTGTAATATGAAGTATGCTACCACAAAATTTGAGAGCCATTTGTTAGCGATTGCTAAAATGATTGACAGGCCATTAGGCTGAGCAAACCAAAATCCAATTCAGTGTAAACAGTAAAACAACACTTAAACTTTACCAATCAGAAACTACCAACAAACCTCTAACAAGGGACTTTTCACCAGATCATATCCAAATCAGACAAATGCCTATGTAGCCAAGCAGGTAATTACTTTGTTTCTGTGTTCAGCCTATAAAATGCCACTGCTCACTCTCCTAAAGTGGAGTTCTGTGAACCTCTTCAGGTTTTGAGTACTGACTAATTTATGATTCCGATGTTTTGTTAACTTTGTCTTAAATTTTTCTTTTAACACAACTCTCACCTTTATTTTTTATGGGTTGAGAAACCAGGGTAACAATTTTCATAGAACTGTGTGCAAAGTATTGTAAGTGTGAGCATGCTCTGAGTAAAGTGAAGAGAGGATTTACCTCTTATTAAATGTGCTTTTTTGCCAGGCTATACAAAATATTTTAAAAAGCATTTTTATTTACTTTTGGGTTCTTCACTATATTTCAGAAAGCTGAGTTTGCCTAACAGCACATATTAGTTAAGTGAGATGTTAGAAAAATTGTCTTCAGCAAACAATTCTCACATAAAAGGCTTCAAAGCACCAAATTTCCATAAAGTAAAACTCTTAGAAAATAATAAATCACCATAGGAAAAACTTTAAATGTACCACAGAGACAGGTTTAAACTTTACTGAGCATGGTCAAATAAAGTAAAAGGCAAATATTGTATCATTTCAACTTCAGGTATGTTACTAAGAAACTTTTCTTTCTAAATTTGCCATATACCCACTTCTGAAACTACATCCCAAAGGGAATGCCTTCTGGAATTGAGAAGATCAGTATTCATCACAGCTCTTCTCAGCATGGAGACTTTGACAACTACAAATCTCAGAATGAATGTATCATGCCACATAATCAGGAAGCTCTGCTCTCACTGAATTCTGAATAAGAGACAGATAATTTTATTATCACTCTTCAATGCATACTTCTGTCAGTTTAAAATGAAATGATCTTATTTGAGGCAAACAACTGCTTTTAGTAACAGGACAATGTACTACTGATAACTTTAAAAAGTTAAAAAGGTTTTGCATTGACCATTTCGGTGATCTTGAGGTCTCCAGATTTACAAATATCTCCTCATTCATTTTTCAAAAGGCACGTAAGGCTGGTTTGTCAAAAGTATGAGGATAACTTTTTTCTGGGAAAAAAAAAAAGTGACCCCATATCTTCATAATCTAATCATTTCCAGATTTTTTTTTTTTTAAGTCACACCAATTTTCTGTCTTCAAAAAATGTTTCTTTTTCCTCCCACTTGTCTTCCTCTTCAGATTTTGCACAAATTCATCTTAAATATCTTGGAGCATGATTACTACAGAGAGAAATCAGTGTCCTAAATGGAGTGGCCTGGGCCAAACTTTATCTGTTCCAGGAATTTCCTTTACAAGATTCTTTTAGAGGCTGCTCCCAACCCTTGGTCTATATTCCTTTGGATTCCCGGGAGGTTGAGAACTCCCCCTCTGAGATACTCTGTTCTCTGCTCACGTAGAGTATATCTGCTGTTTTGAAATCAACATCCCTACCAGACTTGTGTAACATTTAAATTCATCCACAGTAGTACTCTTCTGGAAAAACAAGGATTTCTGCTGCTTCTGTAATCCTAAAGGCATTCTGTGGGATTCTTAGGAACTCGAATCTAGCACATTCACGCTCAGCAGGTGAATTCAGCCTATACTCGTTACCCAGAATCATCTAGTATTCACTTTGACCTCCGACTTTCTACTCTCTCACTCCAACTAAAGGGCTCCCAATGTCAGTTCTGGCTTAGCTATGCTGCCCTATCTTCCTGCTCCTCGTCATGCCCCCAGCAAATCCTGTTTCTGTTCTCTAAGAGGCTGACTCTGAGCTCCTCCCTGGGGACCACAGGGCAGCATCTGTCCATCAGCCAGACAAGAAGAAAGCCCAGGGAAGACGCATTCTCTTACATTCCCTATATGATGGGGTGAGGATGGTGAAACTTGCTCCAAGTTTTGTACCTCATCCATCACATTAAGGACAACAACAATTTGAAGGGCACATTAAGGTCTAATGTCCTCTCTGCAGGTTCACATAAGCTTCTAAAATTGAGTACCACACTCTATTTCTTATTGATGACATCTGATTCAGAATTTTTTCTTCATGCACTTCCTCATTTTCTGAACTTAGAACTCCCCTCTCACGTTAGAGTCAAGCAGCTGTGGCAAACCAGCCATTTTTCCCTGCACTGCATAAAACAGAATGCTACTCTCCAAGGCTCACCCAAGCATTGTGATCACTACAGACTTTGCAGACCCCGTCACAGCCACGATGCATGTGTCTGTTCTCTCAGGAGTCTCTACTCCACTCCTTCTCCAGTGGTCTGCCCCTCGCCCGGCTGTCTTCCATCTCAGAGACACCGTCACAGGGAAGAAATGTGCTTACGGGGCAGCAGAACCCAGACTCGGAAACGCTGCAAAGGATCTGCGGACCACAGAATCCACAGCATGGGAGCTATGAAGCGGCACGATGGTGGTGGTGGTGGTGGTGAGGGGTACCGGGTCAAAGCAACTCCTTGTTATATTACCCCAAACATATGGTTTTATTGCTCTGAGATAAGATGTAGTTTTATACAATAAAAAGAAAGGCCCTGTTCTAAGTCAGGGGACTTAGGATGTTTGAAGGACAACACAGCTGTGAGCAGGACAGGGCTGGAAGATTACTGAGTGAGCTGCCTAATATGAGGAAGGCCCTGCGCTGCCATCCCAGTGCTTGGCCAGCAGGGCGCTGATTTTTACCACCCCCAGGTACCACCTCCTGGGCAGCTACCCACAGGAGGTGAGGCTTGGCTAGGGGGCGATCTCTTATCACCAGGTGTCTTTCTCATTTTCTCTTCTAAAATCCTGAGTGCATCATTTAAATGTTACCTTTATGGTTTCTATAAAGGGGTACCTATACATAATCTACACAGAGGAAAAGTTTCAATATATGAAATCATTGCATTGCAACCAGCTGTGATTTTTCTTTATTTCCACTTGTAAATTTAAAATTCTCAGATTAATGTAACATAATCTGTTCATCTGAAGCTTTTATGTTCGAGTTCTGTGCTTTAGTACTAGGTGGCTGCAAACCACAATGCACTTTCAAAACAAAGTGTCGTAACCTTTATACAAATCCTATTCTTTGTTATTTGTTCACTTCCAAAAAAATGTTTATAAACATTTTAGACATCTGATACCACTGTATTACAGGAGGGTAGAAACATTTATTGTAGCCAAGTGCTATAGTTACTCACTCTTAAGTTTATTATTCCCCTTATTTTGTGGCAGCAACTCTGGATTCTGTAGTATAAAGAGAAATCAAAAGAAAAGTACTATAATCTTGTTTTAAGAAGTACACTAGGACCTGGTGACCTAAACCATATGTACAGGACATAAACATATTTATACTTTATATGTACATAGTTAATGGTTACCTATGCATTATAAATAGTAGGTTTAACTTAGATTCTACAAAAATAATCATTTTGGATGGGCACATGCAAACTGGTACACATAAACCTATTTATAAAACACATCTCTATGCTTTTTTTTTTCTTTTAAATATAAATGTTGCTATTTGGCCCTCAGCTATAATGATTTAAACGCAAACCCCAAAGTTCCCAATTAAAAGTATAAAATCTGCTTCTATCCACAGTGGCATACCACTTCAAGTATTCTTTTCCTATGCAAAGTCTAAATAATTTTGTCACATATGGGTTATAGGTACACATCCTATTTCTTTACTTATTAGACATCCCTGCAAGGTCAAAGCTTTCTTTGTTTCATTTTTTGCTTTTTTTGTTGTTGTTGTTGTTTGTTTATTAAAATATTGCAAAACAGTAGATATTTCTTAAAATGGCATCACCTTAGCTTTTACATCCTGATAAAAATGAACATAACTAAGCCTCTTTTCCTCATGCCCTGACCCCGGTGCAGCAAAGCCTGCACTTAATGGTTGGCGGAGCCATCGGAGCTGGTAGACAACTGAGTGGCCACAAAAGGCTCGTTTTGCTTCTGATCATCTTTCATGCCAGCTGCCTGGTCTGTGATGGAGGAGAAGGACAGCTGGTCATGCTCGATGATGTGCACTTGATCTTCATCCTTGTCCTTCTTCACGTAGAACATCTTTCGGAATTTTTTCAGCTCATGGAGTTCACAGAAGGTTTCCAGAACTACCAACATGGCAATCAGGCCAAGTAGCAGGTAACCTGGTGAGAAACAGGACAGCGTCTCAGGGTGATCCAGTCATAAATAAATCAAGTAACAAGCGACTTACCTCCCGCTTCCCATGCTTTCTGGAAACATTTATTAAGGAATAAATTCATTGACAGTTTTCTAATTTCTAGGAACGTTTTGAGGTCCAAGGCTTAAAGAGGAACTACCCATTGTCAAAGAGGGAAAGGCAATGAAGCAGGACTTAACCTTCTATGAACTTGGATTATTTTAGAATCACAGGCTACAATTTTTTTTTTTTTTTTGAGACATGGTCTTGCTCTGTTGCTAGGTACTCCTCCAAATTGGAGTGCAGTGGCATCATCCTAGCTCACTGCAACCTCAAACTCTTGGGCTCAAGCGATCCTTCCACCTCAGCCTCCCAAAGTGTTAGGATTACAAGCATGAGTCACTGTGCCTGGCCCTGAAATTTCTGAGAAAACAAACAAACAAACAGTTGGGGCTGATGTGGTATTGTTAAAGACAGATAAGATAACATAACACACTATACTCATCCAAATAAGACCTTCCATGCAAGGAGGGCTTGTCACCTCTGCTTTATAATCAGGGGCTTACAAAAAGCCAGTGACATCTTAGAAAAGTTTTTTATTTCTCTTGGGGTGCTCAGAACAACACTTGGCATCTTTTTAAGAACTCAGTAATACTCTTATTGTGATTTCTACTGCAGAATAAGAAGTCTAATTATAGGAATTGCAGTTTAAGCTAAGTCAAAATTCCTTTAAGAATCGGTGTCGATATTAAATAGGTCTCTGTGTGTGGCTATTTACTCTTGCACCTAAATCCCGCAGCAGACCAGAGCTCTCCATTATTTGACAGCTGTTTTTATGGCACATGGACCACCGGCTAGATAACTCTACCAGTTTCTTATTCTTAAAATAAAATAACAGTTGATTGAGGTACAGTGGAATTTATGATTGGAAATGGTGATTTTGAGTGAGCTACAACATTTTAGAAATCAGTTTCTGGGAAAAAAATAATCATCATGGAAAGGAACAGAAAAGTGAAAATGAAAACTCCAAGAGGAACAAAAATTTCAAGTTCATTTCCCAGTAATAAAATGTTTGAGGAAGATTTCCAGAAAATACATTAAGTAGGAAAGCTAGACTTGGCAGAGTAGTATAAATAAAGAGGCTGATTATCTCAAAAATGCAAAGTTTTGGTATCTTTAGAATTTGACTATTGATTTTGATAATAATACAGTGCACGAATGTGCTGCATTCTACAATATTGTACATTCTACAATGTATTATAGAAATAGTAATGACTGTTAGACTAACTGACACATCCACTCCTTTTCTTTTATCATTATTTAGCTAAACTCTTGCGTGCTATCAAAAATACCTGGGAGTTTTAGGAAAATCTGATGGGCTTTGTCCTATCCACAAGTAATATACCTTTGGAACATTCATTTGTTAGATACGCAAGTTCCTAACACTTGAAACATAAACTAACTCTATGGAGAGTGCCTAAAAAAACATGATATACATTGTACTAAGTGATGAAATGTTACACAAGGATTTAGTATTATAAGAAAAACTAAGGAAGTTAAAAGGCTGGGCAAAATTTATGAGAAGACAGTTTACCCTGGGGAAAAGTGTTGTAGCTAGCAAACATAATTACATAAACATTCTACTTTCCTAAGTCATGAAAAAAATAATAAAATAATAACCTATCACATGAGAAGGAAGTTAAGATAATGTTTATGGTTCTATCAAATTCACAAACACAAAAAGCATCTCTAATGCTATTGGTCATCACCCCAGGAGTGCTGAAACTGTCACGCTCAAATAGCGCTGGTCGCAATGTAAACCTGTAGCACCATTTGGAAAGTACCAGGTCAATATGTTCTGTGAGTCACAAAAAGGTGTATTCACTTCAGGCCAGTAATCCTACTTCTTGGAAGGATATCAAAGTAGAAAAAGTATAAATATACAAAGACATTTTGTACAGTGTTATTTATATTATTCTCAAATTAGCAGAAACCTAAATGGTCCATAATAGAGATATGGCTGGAATATGGTATAGCCCCCTGGTGAAATATTATATGGACTCTATAAATATTCCTTATGGTAACTAGAGGAAATATAAGGTCATCCTTGTAGTCATTTGGCAAATATCTATTGAATTTGTACGGAAGCCAGGCGTTGTTCAAAGTATTGGGGATTTATGAGTGAAGTCTTTGTTCTGGGCAAGTCCACGGGTTAATGGAAATGTTAAAATACACACAGTTCAACTAAGCATTCTGTGAGGTTAAGACTACAAGACAGGGTCAGGACAGTGTTTGACTCTGGAGTATCAGCTATGATTTCCTAGAAGACTTGAAAGACCTCAAGAATTGAAAAATTCTTGAGAAGGCAGAAATGAAAACTGTGTATATATTATGACTGCAATTCTATGCATCTTGAAAAAGATAGGAGGCTCACACAAAATTGAACAGCTTCTTGAAAATGGATGGCTAACTTTTCTATGATATTATATTGAATTTAAAACAAAAATTATTTAAAAGTTATAAGTCACTGGCCATCTGAATCTTAATGCCCATTTTATTTTTCAAATATGAAATTCTGAAAACAGTTAACATAGGCTAACTTTTTCGAAAAAGAACCAAATGGACAAATGAGATGAGCAGCTCTTTTAAGATTTTCCTGGTAAATTAAAGAACATGATTGATAGTAATAGGCTCTATCTGAGGCCCAGTTTTCTTGGGCTTAAAATAAAGTATTTAATAAAGTGGAACAACCTTTTTTTTTTTTTTAATTAAATTTGGTTATCAAGTACATTCCATATGACGTACTTTTACCCTGTAATATATAATGTCTATTACATTATTATCGTAATGCAAGAAATCGATTAGTCATTTTAAGGTACCTGGGAAAAATAACTCAGTAATAAGATTTTTGCATGCAGAGTTTTAAAGGGAATCATGAAATGAAATAGTTATGGGAAGGTGGTTAATTCAGAAGCTGTATGAATGTGAGGAAAGCAGTCAGGGCTTTTATGAATGACTCTTCGCTATCAGGCGAGGTGGATTTTGGAATGACAGAGATGGAAAGAGCAGCACGTGAACCCTGATACTCACACGTGATCCCAATCTTATAGAGCTCCCTGAATTTTTGATTGTAGCCTTCTCCAGGAACATAATCTCCTAGGCCAATGGTGCTCAGGGAAATAAAACAAAAATAAAAGGATTCGAGGAAGTTCCAGTCATCCTCCAGGACAGAGAAGACAGCAGCCGGGATGAAGAAGAAACAGGACACGGTGACAAAGCCGAGGACCACGGCGTGGACAATGGCCACCACCTGCTTGGAGAAGCCCCAGCGGACGTGGAAGTAGAGGACAGGCCTGCGGGTGACGTGCACGGTGACACGCTGGACCACGGCCGTCAGGAACAGGAGGGTGAAGGGAATGCCGATGACCGAGTAGATGATGCAGAAGGCCTTGCCCCCGTCCGACAAGGGCACGGTGTGGCCATAACCTGCAAGAACAACAAGGTCACTGGGGTGAAGAGGAAGAGAGCGAGTGGTAAACACTTATTTTTTTTGTGAGACAGAGTCTTGCTCTGTCACCCTGGGTAGAGTGCCATGGCGTCGTCATAGCTCACAGCAACCTCAAACTCCTGGGCTCAAGCGATCCTCCTGCCTTGGCCTCCCAGAGGGTTAGAATTGCAGGTGTGAGCCACCACGCCTGGCCTGCAAACACATTTTTAAATAATATATGTGTATTGTCTGCCCTTATTCCCCTCAAACTGAGGAGAAGAACGAGACTTTAGAGGTCTCCTATTTTAAAGGCTCCAGTATAATTGTTATGTCAGTAAAATTCAACAGTAGATGTCAAAAATTTGGAAGTCCACCACTCTTTATAAACTCTGACCAGCAAGTCCAGCACATCAGAGTCTCTGGTCTTGGATTCACCATCAGGCTGAACAGAAAGAAGTTGTGTGGTTGGGAGCCCAGTCCCACACCATCTTAGACCACCAAGAAAAACTCACCGTCTGCTTCAGCAGAGCTGACCTGTGCCCCGCACAACCCCCAAGAATCCTCATTAGCATCTAAACCCCAGTCTACACTCACCTCCTAACACACTACTCATAGAATGTTCTAACAGGAATGACCAACAAATAAAATAAAGGTGTGTGAATAGAACCAAGCTGATACGAGTACACTGGGAGGGTGGAGTACAACACAGATACACAATACAGATACAGACGTCAAAAAAGAGGAAGAAAAGTTAAGATTAAAGCACCCCAAGTCAAAGGATTGGGCACTTCTTTTCAAATATTTTGCTCAATTATCTGTTGAAATAGCACATTCGGAAACTGACACATTTTTTCCCTCCTGTCATTTCCATATATGCAAAGATGCCATAAATTCCACAAAAAAAATTTTAAAAATTACATTAGGACCAGTGGTTAAAACATATGTCTGTTTTACTTTCTACAAGGTTTGAGTCATTCCCTAATCAAGCCAATCAAGGGACTCTTCATCCAACAAATGTCAGCAGGAGAGAACCCAGAGGGGCCTGAGGCTTGGCAGGCTGTTTTTCAAATCTCGTGAGCACATTATCCTAAAAGGACTAACGTGTCTCAACAAGTTAGTTCAGGAAAAAGCCAACTAAATACATCTTTTATGAAAGCAGATTCTGAGAAAAACTCACATATGCGATTATAATTGAAAAGTAGTTTCAAAATCTGATCTCTAAAATACATCCTGCTTAAAAATAAACAAAACCTTCAGTGTCAGATCCTCCAAATTCTCTGCCTTCTACCTAAGGCCCAAGTCCATATGGTTATTAAAAAATTCCCTTGTTGGCCGGGCGCGGTGGCTCACGCCTGTAATTCTAGCTCTCTGGGAGGCCGAGGCGGGCGGATTGTTTGAGCTCAGGAGTTTGAAACCAGCCTGAGCAAGAGCGAGACCTCGTCTCTACTAAAATTAGAAAGAAATTAATTGGACAACTAAAAATATATAGAAAAAATTAGCCGGGCAT
>CAUYSK010065085.1:0-10169 GCA_963575035.1 Avahi laniger
TAGCTGGGACTACAGGCATGCACCACCATGCCCGGCTAATTTTTTCTATATATTTTTAGTTGTCCAATTAATTTCTTTCTAATTTTAGTAGAGACGGGGCCTCGCTCTTGCTCAGGCTGATTTCGAACTCCTGAGCTCAAACGATCCGCCCGCCTCGGCCTCCCAGAGTGCTAGGATTACAGGCTTGAGCCACTGCGCCCGGCCAGCAATCTGAGTTTTAACAAGCCCTTTAGGTCAGTGGTTGGCAAACTTTCTCTAAAGAGCCAGATAGTAAATGTTTTAGGCTTTGTGGACCATAGGTACATGTTACAGCAACTCAGCTCTGCTGTTGTATCATGAAAGCAGCCATAGACAATACATAAAAGGATGAATGCAGATGTGCTCCAATGAAACTTTATTTATAGAACAGGAAGTTGGGTTGGATTTGGCCATTAAAAGCCAACCCCTGCTCTAGGTGATTTGAGAACTACTGGTTTAAGAGGAATGCCAAATGAACAGACAGAAAAAATGCTAACAGGTGTGATAAACTGTTTGCTAGGAAGGTAAAGAGTATCAAGTGAGTACATTAGAAGACACCTAACCCAGATTTGGTATGTAGGAAAAGGATTCTAACAGAAAATATTGGCTAGTAAAAATCAAAAGGCAAGAAGAAAAATATTTTTGGGCAGGGGCAGCATCATTCCACTTTTCCTGAATATGTACTCTCTACTCCATTCACACCTGCCTCCTCATTGCCTTACTCACCTGTCAAGGATAGCTCTGCCTCCATGATTTTGTTTATATGACTTCCCCTTTTATTCATACTTATTCTTCAAGGCCCAGTTCAGATTCTAAAGGGAGTTTAGACTTCCCTTCCTGTCATTCACCATGCATGTGAGATGTCAATACATCAGAGACTCCAGCTGCTTATGAGAAGGCAGATGTATAGTTTTCAGGTTATAGAATGAGATAGCTGCTGAGCCCAACTGCAAATTTACAGGTCATTTTGGAAGGAGGCAAAGCCGTTGGGTAAAATTGACTGGATAAATTTTGAGTATTCAAAGGCCTTAAGCAAATGCCAAGAACTTTCTATGATTTGTAATTAGAACTTGCAGGAAGAAGGTATTCCGGAGAACAAATTATATGGAACAAGATTAATGTTGGGCACACAGGCTGTACCAAACTGGTCCAATAGCCACATTATTTTAGGAATTGTTAAGTCATCCTTAGTGAGGAGAAACTGAAGGCTGATATCCAAACTCTTTCTCTATCTTTTATGGATATTGGTATTTGTCCATTCAGAGTAAATTGTTTTTAGTTTTCATTATAAACAGTGAATTGACATTTTCAGTAAATACTTTTTTTACCCAGATAACCAGATAAAGTTCCAAGTTAAAGTACCTTTCCTGACATTTTCAAATCAATATGCCTATACTGGACAGAACCTGCCCACTAAGGATTTTGTTGCTCATATTGGACATACTCAGGTAATTATAAAAGTATAGAATTTTGTCTTCCTTAGGCTTATTTCACTTTGAGTCTGCTACCAGTTACACAAGGGCATGAAATAGAAGGAGAGAGAGAAAAAAAGAAGTGGGCGGGGGGAGAGAGAGAGTGAGAGGTGTTCAGAAAATTAATTTAATATGACTGTAACATAGGGCATAGAAAATTGGACAGTTTTGAGTGGAGAGGTGAGTGAGGAGCTAGATTATGTATGGCCTCATATGGTATGCTAAATTGTAAATTGTTTGGACTTTACTCTGATAGCCATGATAAGCCATTTATTTTTAAATAGGGAAGTGACATCATTCATTTTATATTTTACAAAGATACTTTCAAATTATTTGGGAGAATAGACTGGAGAGAGGTAATCCTTGGCAGGGAGAAGAGAGTGAATTCCATTTTGGATATGTTGTATTGAGGTACCTCTGAAACTTAGCTAACTTTCTCCTCACCATCCTACAACTTCCTATATCAGTTTATCAATTGGAACTCTCTATTCATGCCTAAGTCCCTCCTGGATTTATGACTCACCTAATGAACTGAAAATTAACTATTAACGATCACATATACACATAGAATCATAAAATAACAGAAATGTTACAACAGGAAGGAACTCTAGAGAAATCAACTAGTTCAGCTTCTTCATTTTACAAATAAGGAATCTGAGTCTCCAAAAGGTTAAATGACTTTTCTAAGGTCATAGATGTAAAGGAATCATATCTGAACAGAGAAATAATATTTTTTCCTTCTATTTGAGTGATGTTTTTAATTATGCCACCCTACTTTCTTTGTGTGTGTATGTCTGTGTGTAACAGAGATATGCAGATATACATACAAATATACTATTTCATACAGAAAATATTATTACTGCCCATGTGACACTTCCTTAGTACAATGTCTTAACTGAACGTTTTTCCATTTTTATTGGGAGACTTTAGAATACCTGAACTTTGTGGATTTAATTCTAAGGAAGTGACATGTTCTGTCTGTGCTTACTCTTTTGTCTCAAAGACTTATTTTAAAAATAATTTTGGGGGGGACTATATTAAGAACTCTAAATGATGCCAAAAATTTTTTAAAAAGTATAAAACTAGAATCTTAATACTGGTAGAATTTATAATGTGTAATACATTACTGGATATTTATCAAAACATGTATACGAAGCTGCCAGATGTTTTTCTGTTCAATTTTTACAGCCTTAACAAGATGTCCACCTCATTCTCATGGTGCGAAGTTAAGAATTAACCATGTTATTATCTCTTGGATATTCCTCCCAGCTTATCTCTCAATATGCACCGAGTTGTAATTTCAATTCTTTCACTGTATTTCCCTTGATTCCTAAAGCCATCATTTTTTGGAGGTTCATTTTTCATCCTGTGACAGAAGATATCCTTGCTGAGACTCAGTTGGTTCCTTTCTCTTTGATTGCTTTCTTACCTCACTAGGTTCAATTCTTCTTTCCCTTCCAACATGGCTGTTTTCTTTATGTTACACCATGTTTTGCAAATTCAGTTAGTCACTGTTAGTAACAAGGTCTGAGAAAGGTTTTTCCTCTAAGAGAAAAACGCTATTCATGGTTTTGGTTAGTCTTCCTGAGAGAAGGTTTCAATGAAAGCATGATTATTCTTTTTGTCTCAATTCTTCTGGTTTGGATTAGTTTACAGCATGTCATTTGAAGTACATGGCGTGTTTTATGCATCTCTTGTTCATAATGTAGTTTCAAAGAGGAAATGAGAAACCCATCTTTAACCTAACCTGATTTAGTTTAAGAAAAGGACATAACAAAGACAGATAAGATTTTGCAACATTTCTCTTTCCTTAAATATTAAAAAAATATATAGTTTCCTCTCTGGTTTTGAGCAGAGGGATACCTTGTCAGCTTTATTTCTTGGCCTGGAACACAAGCTTCAAGTAAAATCCATTTTTGATTCAAGTCTACTTCATCTACAGGAAGACTGAAGGGAAAAATGCCTATTTTCTTTTAAATAACTAATATGTGTCTTCACGGTTTCTTTAATCAAGAAATATTGATTGTGCCAATCTGGAACTGAGATAAGAACACGTCTGACTTCCTTTACAGTTTTACTTTTTATGGTTAAAACAAGAAAAATAATTTAAAAATAATTTATAAATATTTCTAATATAAAAATAACATAGGATTTATCAAGGTACTTGACACAAATGAAAATTCATTTTGCTTTTTATACAAGGTGTAAATTAGTGAATATTTATTAACATTCAGACAGCAATTGTCTAAGACTAATATTTTCAAAAAGAAGCTCTTTTTCTTCCCCTAAAAGTGTATTCCTTTGTTTCAAAACCAAGGATGTAGAATTGCACAGAGAAAACTTGAATTTTCCATAAAGGAATGTGATTTTATAGTCAAAATAGTCTTTCCACATGAAAGAAATATTTAAGAAAGGATTCTGATGAATTTTTGGTTCTCTTTTATCAAATCTATAGTGATTATTCCTTGGTTGGCTTGTTCAATGGAACATCTCTTGAAAGAGTTCATCATAACCATTAATTTATGACTCAGTATTCATAGCAGTGACACCTAAGTTATACCTTTTTTTAAACCATAAATTACTGACCATCTGGTCTCTCAAAAATAACCATATTCTTTAGAGGTAAAAACAACCAGGTTTAACAAGGATATTCTGAAAATATTTCTGCCAATATGTGAAAGTCTAAAAATTTTCTGCTTATCAGTTTTCACACCTATATCATTTGAATATTTTGGCTGATATGAGTCTATGTTAGCTCAATTCTCAGGCTTAACTTGTTTCTGTTTCATTTGTCTTGTGAGAAATGATGGTTCATGTAGTTAGCAAAACTCTTCCATAAAGTATGTTTGTTTAATTTCTCCCTGATCCTTTTCTTTGGTTATAAATTGTACTTTAGCCCAGGAGTGTTTTACCTTTTTATTTCCAGTCTTTCTTGCTTTCTCTTCAAGGCTTTTTGTTATTACTTTTAGACAAAACAATGCTCTAATTGATTATAAGAATATTAGGCTAACACTGGGAGTGGCACACTTTTCCAACAAAGTTAATGGAGACAGGGACTAAGGTGTAAGTAAAATGAAGTTCTGGGCTTATGAGGAGTTGAAAAGGTCTGGGCCAGGGGGTATGTGAAGAAGGGAACAAAGTAATAGAGAGCAAACTCTTGGTTTTCAATATCATTCTCTAATGAAAACAACTAGGGCTCCTTGGAGAAATGGCTAATCCTAGGGCTAGGACATTGGATATATAAGATGAGCCTATCATATCTTGTAGTGTGATAAATTAAGTGCTCAAAAACCAAAATGACGGGGGTATGTTGAAGGAACATAACAGCCAACCTGAAAAGGTACCCAATGGCCAAAGCTAGAACAATTTGTTCAATAAAATAAATAACATAGTATTATATCAAAACCCTATATATAAAGTAAATATACATGAGTCCAAATGATATAAATAAATTATTGAATAGATAGATAAATTCATGAATGAATAAATAAAGGCTTATAGAAAAATCTCCTATGCATAATATATACAGTTGCCTTCCCTTCCAGGAGGTGGAACTTAATTCCATCCCCTTGAGTGAGGACTTGACTTAGTGACTTGCTGACAACAGTAGTGTATGGAAAGAGGAAGAAATGTAATTTTATAGTAGAGAAAGCTGGCACACATCAGGTGATCAAGGCTAACATGATCATTGATAAGACATGTTGATCACATGTACACCTGAAATAATGGGATGAAAATGGCACTTCACCTCTGTGATCTTACTCCCCCAAACCCATAACCTCAGTCTAACCATGGGAAATCATTCAGAAAACCCCATATTGATGGAAATACTACAAAATACCAGACAAGTACTCATAAAAACTGTGAAGATCATAAGGAAAAACAAGCAAAGACTCAGAAAACATCAAAGACCAATAAAAATAAAGAGACATGATTACTAAATGCAGTATGAGATCCTCAAACAGAAAAAGGACATTAATGAAAAACTAGTAAAGTCTAAATAAAGTCTTGAATTTGGTTAACAGTAATGTACCAAAGTTATTTCCTTAGTTGTGACAAACAGACCATGGTTATATAAGATGCTAACAGCAGGGGAAACTGGGTGAGGAGTAAATGGGAATTTTCTTTACAGTCTTTGCAATTTTTCTCTAAATCTGAAGTTATTACTAAATAAAAAGTTTGCTTAGCAAAGTAAATGGTAAGGAGGTCTTCCAAAATGAATATACCATGGGACATAAAATTTACACATGCCATAATTGTCAATTTGAGCCACATCTGTTTTTCCATATGAATAGAAGATTGATTAATGGTTGGTATCCCCAGGTCAATTCCTAGAAAGGATGTTGAAATTCCTAGATAATGGATGTCAAGATTGTTGAGCCAGTGGTGTGTATCTCAAGTACTTGTAGCACATGGAAGGAGAAAAGAGTCTCAAGTAGAATGATGGACTGGATAAACTAGATGACTATTTTTAGACTCAAACTCAAGGACAGGATCTGTTGGAGACAAAGAAAGAGGAAGGGAATGGGAGGGGGGATGGGAGTAGCTCCTCTTGAGAATAATTTTGGCATTGTGGTATGTTTGTAATCAAACAGAAGACAGAGAAAGGTAAAGTTGGGGTCAGTTGCTGAATGGAGGAGATTGGCGTAAAAGGAACAAAACTGTGAAAGGTATATAAGAGAAAGGGAAAACTGATGATACTTTCATTTCTTTCCTGACTGAAGGGAGGAGAAAGGGGAAGAATGGATGGTGTAGATCCCTAGAAGGAGGGGAAATGATTGCTTAATTAAGCTACAGTGGAAAGCCAATGAAGCAAAGACTCTTTGCTACATCATATATTTAAGCAAATTATCCCATATTGACCAAGAGTTTAAATGATTGACATCTTGGGAATGATCTCAAGGTGTATGTAGTCATCTAGTTAGTAGGGCTAGAGGAGACTGAGGCATATTAAATCTGTGATGATTTAAGAGGGAAAGACAAAATTATTGGAATATCATGTTGGAAAATAATCTCTGAAATAGATCTCTCTGCTTTATTTAGCAGTGGGAACAGTGGCATTAGGAAAACTTCTGATTAATGTGGTACTGAAAGATACTGACAGAGCATTTGGATTAGGGAGTAAAAGCAGAAGAGAGAGTAGAGGCAAGGGGGAGACCAAATTTCATCTCTGGGAGTTAAAATTATGAAAATAAGGGATAGTTTTACATGTTGTGGCGTGATTCACAACAATAACAAACATGTTTTATAGCCAGCTTTTAGACATGGGAAGCTGCTGCAGAATGTGAGGATAACACTTCATGTTACCTTTGCCAGAAAGAACAGTCTTAAGTACACAAATTATCTAATAGCACCGAAAAAGTATAACAAAGTTAGTGGGAAGCAAAGTAATGCCTCCTGAAACAACAATATTTTATCCAAAAGGTATCAAAGGAGAGAGCAATCTGCCTAAACTTTTGATGCTACATTGACTAGTTGTACCAAAACCACGATAAAACCCAGAGTAGAACTCACTGCAAGTTCACACACATTCAATGTGATATTTCTCAATAATTATATGGTGACTGAGAATATAAATTGGTAAGTTCAGTAACTTACTCTCAATTGTCTACCATCTTACAAAGAATAGTTTTAAAGCAGTTTATATTGTTTGTGTTATGCTGTTTCTATAAAGAGTTCTATTTGGGGGCCAGGAGTGGTGGCTCACATGTGTAATCCTAGCACTCTGGGAGGCCAAGGTGGGAGGATCGCTTGAGCTCAGGAGTTTGAGATCAGCCTGAGCAAAAGTGAGATTCCTGTCTACACTAAAAATAGAAAAAACAATTAGCCAGGTGTTATGATACACGCCTCTAGTCCCAGCTACTCCGGAGACTGAGGCAGGAGGATCGCTTCAGCCCAGGAGTTTGAGGTTGCTGTGAGTTGGGCTGACGCCATGGCACTCACTCTAGCTCCGGTGACAGAGCGAGACTATACTCTGTCTTATAAAAAAGACAAAGAAAAAGAAAAAAAGTTCTATTTTTTTCTATTTTGACAAAAAGTTAATTGAGTAGTGAAACACATTATATTCTCCTTTTCTCATCCATGGAGGTACTGGTTGTTCACACCAAATTCCCAGTCAAGGTACTGCAGTTGGTGATAGCATGTTTGAACTAATGGCAATCTTTTATCCATCATGAGTATGTGGAATCATAATTATGGCACTCAGTCATGAGTATGTGGAAACAGTTCTTGGAATATTACAATTGCAAATTTTAAAATCGGAGCAAATACAGGAATCTTACTTAAGTAGAAATGGAGTGCATTGAATATTCAGGATATAAGCAGAAGAAGGAAATACTATAAGGAGAGACTTACAGGTGGTGATAATGGAAAGAGCTTCAAGTGGGAATGGAAGAGAAAATGGGAAAAATGATACAAACAGAGGCTAAAGAGAAAAAGAGCCACAGGAACTTAAGGTGAAATTTTACCCTGTCGAACCAGGATCATAGATAGGAAGAAGAAACTGACCTGCCATTGGTGGTAGGTGGATAGATCCAGGTCATAAAATGCCCAGGTAAAGAAAAAAAGGCTGGCCAGAATCCTCAAAGGAACTTCTGAGCCATTCAAAGGATATTTCTTCTTAAAATTGCAACTGTTCTCATTTGAATGGGCCTTTAGGGCCAATTTTGAGAGAAATTCTTCAGATGTAAAATTGAGAAAAAATTGTAAAAGCATTTTGGAGATTTCTTCTTATGTTCCACCTGGTTGGCACTTGCTAAATTTCACAGTGCCCATCTTTCTTTCTTCTTTCTTTCTTTCTTTCTTTCTTTCTTTCTTTCTTTCTTTCTTTCTTTCTTTCTTTCTTTCTTTCTTTCTTTCTTTCTTTCGAGATAGAGTCTCACTCTGTTGCCCAGGCTACCATCTTTCTTTACTGCTTGTCTTAGGTCCCCAAATTGCAAGGTTGTTTAATGAATATGAGGCAGCAAGGTAAAGGAATTGCAGCAGTTTGAGATTTAGGTAGAGACTGTGTCATCAAGGCTTTTGTTCCTTCTTCCAGCTTCACAGAGGATATGGATTACCAGACAAAGAACTGTAGGATTTGTAAAACAACTCAAATATAACAGTGATGTTTGGAACTTGTACCGAGTTTACTGGAGTTACTTCTTTCAAACTTAGAGCTTTACATAACCCTTTCTGGCATGCACTATGATTGCCTGTATCGATAGATTCACAAATTACTCCTGGTATACAGAATACATGGGAAACTGAATGTTTGCACAGCGTGAGACCAAGACCTGAGTGTTCAAATATTGGAAGACAGCTGGAACACAATCTGTGCAATGGCAATCAGAGGCTCCAGGTCTATTCAATACTAATGTAGAACATCTAGTGAGAATTGGGGAAATCTGTGACTTATACATTTATAAATGTAGTGACCTGGAATCCTCACCTCTATTTCCTTCTCTTTCCTAAATTTTGATCTCTAACACTAGCTTACTAAAACAATTTGTCTTTGATATACTGAGCTGTATTTCTAAAATACAATAAGCCAAATTTCTTTGCAAGAATCGTGACATGTGTCTCTTCTATAAGGAGAAGGAAATCTTGGAGAAGTCTTGGTTTTGATTTGGGTTTCTCTGCTGCCAACAAAAGATAGCAGAGACTGAATACAGCAGTATCTAAATTAAACCAATCTTTGTGTCTCTCTTTATTTAAAATGATCTCTCCAAAACTATAGATGAGACAGTGTCATAGGTTTACAATGCTTGCTTTCATATTGTTAATGGTTTCTTTAGTGTATTAATTATTGTATGTGTGGAAGATAAATGATATTGGAAACCATATTAATACCTTTGGGCTTTCAAAGGAGTATGTAAACTAAAGTAAGAGCTTCATAGTCCTGCTTCTTATCCTTGGGGAAGGTCCCAGTGTTATAGGTTACCACAGACCTGCCTGAGGGTTGTTCTGGTGAAGGGTGGTCACAGGTCCATTCCCAGGGTTTGGTGGCTCTTAGGCTTAGTTGGCTGCAGATAGTGCTTCTGAAAGGATGCAGGTCGTTGGGACCTCAGATATAAATTTTTAATGATGTTGCAGAAGTTCTTGTTAAATGGCAAATCACCAGATTAAGAAGTTGAAGGTAGGAGGGAGTGGTTGTTTATGCCAGAGAAAAAGCAAATCTAAAATCTAGAAAATTTACACTTAACCTCTAAATTTTCCGTATAATGGTCATTCACAGACCACTGTCATTGAAAATTCTCTTTTGGACATTGGATATATAGTAGTAATGACACAATAAAATATAAACACATATTCCTGAGGATTACTGTCTTTTGGAGGGAATTTTGTACTATAAATGTATCTGGTGCATTTCTGATAGAGCTTAAAATAAGACTTAGAGCTCCTAGAACTGATAAATGAATTCAGCAAAGTCTCAGGAGACAAAATCAATACACACAAATCTGAGGCATTCATATATGCCAACAACAGTCAAGCCGAAGATCAAATCAAAAATGCAATTCCTTTTACAATAGCCCCAAAGAAAATTAAATATCTAGGAACATATTTAACGAAAGATGTAAGAGACTTATACAGGGAGAACTATGAAACACTAAAAAAAGAAATTGTAGAAGATGTAAACAGATGGAAAAACCTACCTTGCTCATGGATCGGTAGAATCAACATCGTTAAAATGTCCATACT
>CAUYSK010065087.1:0-102594 GCA_963575035.1 Avahi laniger
TTTCTTTCTATTTTTTGGTAGAGATGGGGTCTCGCTCTTGCTTGCTCAGGCTGGTCTCGAACTCCTGAGCTCAGAACGATCCGCCCACCTCGGCCTCCCAGAGTGCTAGGATTACAGGCTTGAGCCACCGCGCCCGGCCCATTTAGTAATTTTTAATTTGTAGAAGCATTCAACAAATATTTATTGAATGGGCCGGGCGCGGTGGCTCACGCCTGTAATCCTAGCACTCTGGGAGGCCGAGGCCGGTGGATGGCTCAAGGTCAGGAATTCGAGACCAGCCTGAGCAAGAGCGAGACCCCGTGTCTACTAAAAATAGAAAGAAATTATTTGGACAACTAAAAATCTATACAGAAAAAAATTAGCCAGGCATGGTGATGCATGTGTGTAGTCCCAGCTACTCGGGAGGCTGAGGCAGAAGGATTGCTTGAGCCCAGGAGTTTGAGGTTGCTGTGAGCTAGGCTGACGCCACAGCACTCTACTCCGAGCAACAGAGTCAGACTCTGTCTCAAAAAAAAAAAAAAAAAAAACCAACAAAACACCAAATATTTATTGAATGAATGACTGGCTAAACTTTTTTTATTTATTTAAAAGATGAAGTACAAGAAGAACGTAATGTGAAATTTAACTTTTGCCAAACTTTTATTAATATTGTAGGGGAGAAAAATTAGTACATTTTCCTCACCCATGGCAAGGCTCCTGGCTGATATCTTTATAACTAAAGACAGATTAACAAGAGAAAATCATAACAAATTTATTTAACCAAAGTTTTATAGAACAGGAAGCCTTAAGAAATGAAGACCCAAAGACCCCTGGGAAAAGCTGTCTATTTTTATGCTTAGCTTCAAGGAAGAATGGACAGTCATATAGAAGTGTGATTAGACAAAAAGAGGGTATGACCTAATGGTAACAAACTAGGGGAAACTTAGCAAGGCCTGTTTGTTCAGATTATTCTTGGCCTACAGGTCTAGGGCAGAATCCCTCTGGAATGAGGGATTTATGACCTCTTCCAGGCAAGGTAGCTCAGAGAACTCCTTTATGACCATGCTTAAGAGGAGAAAGGTAAGAGAAGATCAAAGTGACCTTCTTGTTTCTGTGGTTTTTTCAATTGCCAAGGTGCCATGTTTTGGGTATCACGTTCTGAGTGCCAATAGTATGTTTCTCTTCCTGGCTCAAAAACAACAGCCTGATGCTCAATTTTTGCTGGATCCCTCCTGCCTACCAAATAGGATAATTGGCTTGCTATTTAATGTTTTCCATTCTCAGATCTAGCCTGATCTCCTAATCCACACCTCCTCAAATCCTTGATGCCAGCCCACCTGGACCATTCTGGACTATTTTTTGTTCTGTGGACACAGTCATGCTTCCCCTCTGCTCATGTGGTTTCCTTTGCTGGAAATGTTTTCCCTATCTCCAGCTTACCTGTGGAATCCTACCTATTTTTTTATGAATCATTTTTTTTAATCCTCATGTATTCAATGAGTCAGAAATATAGACATGACATAGCAGGAATGACTTATCTCTGCCCTATAATGTCAGGTACTTCAGCTGGTAAGACTTGAATGGCTGGAGTGATTCAATGGGAGCTAGAAATGTCCAGAGATGTCTTCACTCACTGGAAATTGCCCCACTGGAATTTTCACTCATGTCTGGCACTTGGGCTGGGTTGACCGCAAACCTCTGCTCATCTGGGCCATGGACAGAAGCACGTACACATGGACTCCCATGTGGCCTTGCCTTCCCACAGAGTGACAGCCATAGGGGTTCTGAAAGCAAGTGTCTCAGTGGACACAAGTCCTACCCATTCTTGAAATTCCATCTTAAATGCATCTTCTTTATATGAAGCTTTTTCCTATTTTCCCTTTAACCAGACATGTTTGTTCTCCTTTGAATTTTCATAATTGCTTCTTTATGCTCCTCTTTAAGTATTTTTCTCATTCTGCCTCAGCTTTATAGCCATTTTTATATTTATATTCATATTCATCCTATGTTCTTATCTGTCCCCTATAAGCAACTTGAAGATAAGAATCGGGTTTTATTCATCCATGTGTTCTCTGAAACAATTAATAAGGTACCCTTCTAGTATATTGTACATGCTCAATAAATATTTGTTGAATCAAAAAGAAAAGAAAAGTTAATTTCTTAATCCTCCATTAAGTATTTTAATTTTTTAAATACCCACTAGGGCAAAAAAAATGCTTTTACTTCACTTTACATATACATATGTTTAGAAATATCATGAGTATGTCAAACCATAAGAATCATACAAACAAGAATACCATTTGGCAGTTGGCAGAGTGGAATCGGGTAACTACTGTGAAGTGGTTATTTCCAATCAACCATGCATCCAATGCATCCATGGATGGTTTGTGAACCATGGTTAATTTAATATCCACACATGCTTATTAGAAGTATTCAGCCTCTTGCTGCAATCAACTTGTTTATATATTTACAAGTAATGACTTTCTGGTTATTTTAATTAAGAAACCCTTCATTCATTAGGATTTGTTGACTAATATAATCTCTTCCAATGGGGCAAACTAGTATTTATTGCAATTGTAGGAAGAGCAGGTTGACAAATTGCCACAGACATCCATGAAGAGGTCTTGATTAACCTGTTAGTGGAAGAATTAAATTAGAAAAAGGTTCTGGACAGCAATTTTGCAATATGTATCAAATGATGTCAAATTGTGCATATCCTTTGACCCAGCAATTTCTTTTCTAGGGATTTATACTATACTAGTTGCCCAAGTACATGAACATGGTATTAATTGAAGCTTTGGTTGTAAGAAGATATATTTGGAAACAACATAAGTATTTATCAATGGAGCACTGGTAAAATAAATGATGGTATGCCATACAATGGACTGCTTGCTGTAACCTGTTAAAAAGAATGAATAAAACTTATCTGCAGAAAACTGAAAGATATCCATGATATATTGTTAATCAAAGTAAGTTGCAAGACAATATGTATATCATGCCCTCATCTATGTTAAAACTCTCTTTCTTTCTTTTCTTTCGTTCTTTCTCTTTTTTAAAGTCGGGTTTCACTGTGCTGCCCAGGCTGGAGTGCAGTGACTATTCACAGGCCTAATCCCACTACTGATGAGCATGGGGGTTTTAACCTGTTCTGTTTCCAGCCTGGGCTGGTTCACCCCTCCTTAGGCAACCTGGTGGTCCCCGTTCCTGGAAAGTCACCATATTGATGCAGATCTTAGTGTCAACACCTGATCAGAAGAGCACACTATAGTCCCAAACTCCCAGGCTCAAGTGATCCTCCTGCCTCAGTCTCCCAAATAGCTGAAACTAGATGCACACCATATACCCAGCTATTTGGTGGTTTTGACAAACAAAATGTGCTGTTAGTCTTACACACAACTGTAATTCCAATACCCTTTTTCTGTCAGTCTGTCTTCCAGTTGATCAAGCTCAAACTCACCATTCTGTCTGACCTCTTTCTTTGGAGCCAGTTGGGAGCCAGTTCCAATCTGTTAGCCAGTCCTGTCATTTCTATCTCCCCACCTCTCTTGGTTTTCTCTTCTTTTCTTTTCATTTCTACTTTCTCTACCTGGTAGTCCAGGCCTTTATCACCCCTCATCCCTCACCCTTCAATTATTGCGGTTGCCTCCTAGTGGATCACCCTACTTGCAGTTTCTCATCCTGGCCTATAAGCCCTCCATCTGTCCTAGACAGCCTGCCAGAAGGGTCCTCCTCATCCCCAGGAGTTTGTCTGCACAAAGCCTCCAGTGCCTTTCATCTATGGTAAACATTCTTACTCCTTCAGCGGGAAGCTGAGCAGTCAGACACCCTCCCCCATCCTGGCCCAGTCTACAGGCCCGTGTACAAAGCCAGGACACCACATGGTGAGAGGCTGAACTTCTGTGGTCATGAGGATCCCCACCTCGAAGGTCCTTTCTGCCTTTTCAGCTTTTGGAATACTATTCATTCTTGAGGACTCACTTACACCTCTATGAGAATCCATTTATTTTTATGGCCTCTAGCAATGCCTTCCTCATGAAACTCCTCTAACCCCTCATTGGTCACTGTTTATAATTCTTCTTTTATTGCCATATGTGTAAGTCTCTAAGATGCATGTGAAAACTCCTTAAGAGTGGAAATTGTGTCTCTTACACCGATTGATTTTGTAACCTGAATTTCCTCAGGCTGTGCCAGCCTATGGGTACAGTTGGGTCACGGGATCTATACTTCCCTGACTTTTGTCCCCATTTGCTCCTGTGGGGCCCTGTCCTTCTGCAAAGTGCCCCTCAAGTTTTGCCTGGGAGTTTCCAAACAATATCTCACCAGTGCTCATGATGGAGTCCCTGTCAGCTGCCCAGCTCTGCTACCATCTAGCATACACCATTTCTTTCCTCATTTCCTGCTCTTGCCGCCTGCCAAGCACCAATGCTCCCCACTGGGCACTGCTGTTGCTTCCACTGTATACCACCGTGTTCACTAGGCACCAGCCTCCTGCAGACACCACTACAATTATATTTCTTTGTGCTAGCCACACTGCTGTGAACCTAACAGTCTCTCACAGACATTAACCATTGAATGAACGATGATATTCACTAGGACATGCTTTGATTTGCTTTTCCAGTGGTTGCATTGATTTATCCTCACGCTCTCCCCAGTCACCTTTGGGACCAACAGCAGACATTTATGAAGTGGTTTTTCAGGGCCCAGGGTCCACCATCCTGAGCTGTTGAGCAAAGTAATCCTACCTTCCAGGGTTGCCAGCCCAAATCACTGGGTCCTGCTCTGACATGTTTTGATCCTTACATGGAAACTTCCTATCTCTGGGTCTTCAAAGTTCAAATCCAAGTAGGAGTTGATCTCAAATTTCAAAAAAGTTCAACTCACACCTTAAACAAAGTTGCTTTGTGCCCATTTGCTGGGCCAAAGAGAGAGTTCCTTCATATAGTTCTTACAAGGGGAGAATTGGGGACTTAAAACAATCAAAGAAATGCTTTCCCCGTAAGGAGTGAAACAGGGAAGTGCAGCTAGGAATGAATGGAAAAATGCACTGCAAGAAAAAGTGTGGAGGAAGGATGGTCAGAAGACACTTGTTTGTTTCGTAAGCTCTGGTGCTGAACAATATTACCATTCAAATGGTTCCTGGAGGCTTTGAAGTTAACAGCTCCCAGGAAAGAGAAGTGTTCACACTTGAGATTTCAATCCACCAGACTCAAGGTCAAGTAAACCTGGTGGTGTGAAAAGTTCACAACAGAGGCTCAAATGGTAGTAAATCTATCTGGAGTTTCCTTTAACATACCTGAAAGAATATGGAAATGCTCTGTCCTTATAAAAGGCAAAAAGTAACTCCGCATATTTTTCAATAATCTTAGTAAAAGAAATACTTACAAATCATATAAATTAGGTTAACAACTTCCTATGACATCTAGTCATTGATAAGATGTGACATACATAAGAAAAAAAACTGTTGAGCTGAAATGCATGATACTTTAGTGGCAGACATAACATTAGAAGTTTCTAAAATGTAGTAATTGGCAAATTTTCCCAAACTCTACTTTCATATAAACGTTTTTGGAATTCCTAGGACATGCTCTGTTATATGGATCTCACTCAAGTAAAATACCATAAATAGTACTGCATCTATACAAAGGAGAGAGTGATTATTTGCCTAACAAAAGGATCTTCATCCCCTATAGTGTTATAATGTGAGATCTAATTTACATAAATATATTTACTCATCACTTTCCTTTTTTGTTTTTATTTTTTTGAATCCAACTTTCATAGATTCATATTGGATTATAAAAGTAACACTTACCTTTTAAGAGCACTTGAGATCTGTGTGACAGTTTGTGCTGTTTAATGTCTTGCCCCCTTCCCATCCACCTCTCAGTTGGTTATGGCAGCCCTTTGAGGGAGGTGGTGAGGCAAGAATTCTCCACATTTACTTTATTTTGTTTCATATTTGCTGTTTTTTTTCAATGTGCCATGAGCATATGCTTGTTGTAAAATTTCAAAATAATTCAAAGTCTAACATAGAAGTCTCTTTCTACCCTATACATCACTTTCACTACTCTCCAAGTTAAAAGTATTTTAACATTTCATTTAAAACAAAACTCTCTAAGGGGTGTAGTACTATTTTCAGGCTAGATAAGTAGATCCCAAACCTGACTATGTGTTAGAATCACCTGAGTTTGCTAAAAATAGATTCCAGAACCCCACCACAGACCTATTGAATGAGAATCTCTGGAAATAAGAGTCAAGACTCAGAACACAACACTCCAAAATATGGCAACTCAGCATACTAAGTACTTTAAGTCAAAGGAAATTGAGAAAACCACAGAAACAGAAAGATCTCTCTGTCCTTCTCTTTTGAAGACCCTCATGTGACAGGTGTCCTGTCAGGAACAGGAAAAAAGAAATGTTACACAGGGAGGCCAAGAAGAACCTAAACGAATTGTCCTTGCTAAGTTCTCCCATTAAGTCTCATCCCCTTTTTGTACAATCATACCTCTATATGACTGTCCATTCTTCATCAAACCTAAGCACAAAAGTAGTTTTCCTTGGGTATTTGAGTCTTCATTTCTGAAAGCTCCGTGTCATGTAAAACTACTCTTACACTTTACAATCCATGTTTAATTTCCAGCCCACCTCCTGGCAGTATCTTTGTAACAGGTGCCAGCTCAAAATCCAACTAACAGGTATCTTCAGGAATTCCCATGCCTGGGATTCCAGATCCAGCTCCCCTGAACTCCAGAAGAATGAGAACCTCCTCTCCTCCTGTCCTTCTAAGGTTGGTTGGCCTGCTTTCCCACCCCAGAGAGATTAACACTGAGATTGTCCACTTCCTTCTGGGATAAAGCCCACTCCTAATCTCCAGATACAATGACCCAGACACATAATCAGAGAGCACAGTCCGCTTCCCAACGGCTTACTTATTTAATCTCAAATGATACCAAGTGAAGCCACCTTTTATCTAGTACAGTCAGCACTAAGCCAGGTCTAGCTCAGTTCCTTGTTACAGTCTTTCCTCCAATTTAGGGCACACCTCTCTTGAAACACATTGATTGATTTTGTCTATTGGAAGAAAATCCCTGGGCAAAAAGACACACCCATCTCTCCAAGACAAATCCAAGCTTAAGCCATCTTTAGAAAAAGAGAAATTCTCTAACTCTATAGGAGAGTAGTTTGTTTAAACCGAATTTACAGACCAAGGGCTTTTATGGCAAAAAGAGCTCCTTGAGTCAGGGACTCCCCAAAACAAGGCTAGGACCAGCTACCCCTGAAATCTTTCGTTCAAGCCCTCTCGCACTTATCCTCCTATCCACAATCTATCCAGCTCAAATTCCTCTTCTTCCTGGAAGCCTTTGCTGATCATCCCAGACCACCAGGATGTCCCCTTCCAATGAAACTCAACAGATACTATCTATCCTGTTCACCTGGCAATTATTCATACATGGCCTTAAGACTATTTTTATATTATTGTCCTAGACTTTGAATTCTTTTATCATTTAGCTTTGAGTATAAATATCCATCACCACTACCATTTGATCATGAGCTACTTAAAGAATGCAAATGAGAGCATCGTGCGGGCTTCTTTACGCTATCTCAGAGCCAGTTCTATCTTCCCCTCAAAACTAGCTCTATCTGCACTGGTCACCCAATAAGAAACCACTGAGTGATCAGTAGAAATAATCTACAATGTCCTGCTGCTCCTGAAAAGGTCTGTGAATTCTATACCATTTGTTTAATCCTCACAACAACCCTAAGGTGGCAGATGTTGACATTATCTTCTTTACTTCGATGAGGAAAATGAAATTCAGAAAGGTTAACAGATTCCTTGAGGCCACACAGCTGAGTCACACAGATGCAATTCTGATCTGACTCCAAAGAATGTTCTTTTAACTATTATTTTGAAGTACTTTTTGAGGAATCTATTTTGACTGGAGCATAAGATGTGTGAAAAGGTAGACTGCAACAATAAGGTAGGACCTATGTGAGGAGGGCCTTATACATCAAGCTATGAAATTTGTACATAATTTGGTAATCAAGGGGGCGCCACTGAAGGCTCTTGGGCATATAAATGACAGGATCTGTTTTGGGTGTTAGGAAGATTAATCTGACAGCAGGGTGTAAAAGGAGAGTGGAGAGAACCTGAAGAGGGGGTGGGGGAACCATTTAGTAAGCAAAGACAATAGTCCAGGTGAAACAGTAATTAGAACTTTAAAAAAGGAGGTGGACCTATGAGAGAGAAGGGGAATGATTATAAAAACATTGAGAAGAAATGTCAACACGATCTTCCCAAGTCAATTTCTGGAACCAAAGAAGTAAAGAAAAGGATAATCTCTCAATATACAAAATGAACACATTTTGACCTGGCATCCCTTTTCTCCTTTTGTCTCTTCTATTTCTTGCCTTCCCTTGCGGCTGATCTATGTCACCTTACACCAGACTTTTCTGTTAGTTGTTTAATTTTTTTCTAAGTAACACAAACATTTAAAAGTTGGAATTGTAGGCCAGGCAAGGTGCCTCACACCTGTAATCCTCCCACTCTGGGAGCCCAGGAGTTTGAGGCTGTAGTGAGCTACAACGCCACCATTGAACTCTATCCAGGATGACAGAGTGAGACTCTAGTTCAAAAAAAAAAAGTCAAAAAACAATAGATACTGGCTCTGATGTGGTGAAAAGGGAACACTCACACACTTTGGTAGGAATGTTAAGTTAGTACAACCTCTATGGAAAACAGCATGTAGATTTCTTAAGAATTAAAAGTATATCTACCATTCTATCTAGCAGTCCCACTACTGGGGATCTACCCAAGGAAAAGAAGTCATTGTATAAAAAGGACACCTGAACCCAAATGTTTATTGCAGTACAATTTACAATTGTAAAGACATTATGTGGAACCAACCTAAGTGCCCATTGACAGAAGACTTGATAAAGAAAATGCAGTATATATACCATGGAATACTACTCAGCCATCAAGAAGAATGAAATAATGTTTTTTTGCAGCAACTTGGATGGAACTGGAGGCGATTATTCTATGTGAAGTAACCCAGGAACAATAAACCAAATACCGCATGTTCTCACTTGTAAGTGGGAACTATGCAATGGGTATGCACAGTCATACAGAGTGACTTAATGGACACTTGAGACTCTAAAAGGCTGGGTAGAAGGGGGCTATGGAATGAAAAATTACCTAATGAGTAAAATGCACACTATTCAGGTGATGGGTATATTAAAAGCTTAGACTTTTTCTCCACTATGCAATTTAGCCATGTAACAAAAAACCACTGTTACCCTCCCCAAATGTATTTAAATTAAGTAAGTAAATAAAAATTAAAATTTTGATTATTCCAACTTAGAGCAGAGCCACACTATCATATATCTTCATTGCTGAAATATAGTAAAGCATGCCCTATGTTTTTGCCGGGTTCAGACACTTTAGCTTGAATAAATGCCTAAGACTAAAATATTGAAATTAAGGATGACAGAGAGTGAACCAGGAACCTCTTTTCATTTAAATTTTTTTTTTAAGTTTTCAGAGACAGGATCTCACTCCATCACCCAGGCTAGAGTGTAGTGGCGACCTCATTGCAACGTCAAATTGCTGGGCTCAAGTGATCCTCCTGCCTCAGCCTCCCAAGTAGCTGGGACTACAGGTGCACACCACAATATCTGGCTAAATTCTTTGTTTTTAATAGAGAGATAGGGTCTCACTATGTTGCCCAGGCTGGTCTCCAACTCCTGGACTCCAGTGTTTCTCCTACCTCAGCCTCCCAAAGTGATGGATTATAGGCATGAGCCACTGTGCTTGGCCAGGAAGCAGTGTGTTATAGAAATAAGGAAATAGAAAATAAGAGATATTTAACTTATATTCGAGTAAGGAATTTGGACCAAACCTAGAAGTTTAAATAAAAAGAAAGGAATTGCACATATTTTTTTTTCTTAATGAGGACCTAATCACTAATTTTAAATTAAACTTAGTTTAAGTTTAAATTACACCTAAATTAAACTGTTTTTGAAACTTGATGCAAACATGAGAATTGTTTTCTTCTATTTATTCTCTGAACTTTCTCATCAGCTCTCTTCCAACTGGATTTTTCTAGAGCTCTTTTGATTATTTTTATGTTTTTATCTACAGAAAAGTGCATGATTAGATGCTATTGAGACAAATGTTATATCACAACTCCCCAATAATGAAGACTCACTGTGTACCAAGTTTTACATATCAAATGTCTTTCAATAACTTCAACTATTTGGTCCCTTGAGATTACTAATGTTCCAATAATGTGTTAGGCACATTGTGGTGGTATTGAAACCACAAGAAAGGAATGTTACTTTATTAATACAGGGTTGAAGATGTGCTCCTCCATTGAGGGAAGGAAATGCAGCATTAAAAAGCACATATGCTGTACTTAATTCTATGATACCAAGGAATCCAAAGAAAACCCCCATCATCCATAAATAGCATGGGGCCTGGCTCCACAGTGTGCCCCACCAACTCTCCCTATGATCTTTCCTATTTCAGCAGTAGAATGGTTAGGACCAAAAAACTTGCACTGAAATGGGGAAGTTTTCCTGTTTTACTACATTCTAGAAGCCCTATTGTACCGTGTCTCTATTTGGTGTGCATATTATAATCAAATCCATGTGTGCATGTTTATATTTTAAAGATGTTGTACCGCAATATGTTCTGAGTTAAGGCTTTTGAAAATACTATATAGATTCAACACAAAGCTAACTGAAAGGCTAATCTTCCCATTGTTACACTTTAATTAGTGAGACCTGTCATTACAACTTTTTATGATGGAAAGTATCAGACCTTTTATCTTACTTTTAAGCCCTATTCTTAAAACAGTAGAAAAGGAACTGAAAAGACAAAGGAAATTGCATTTTATGGAACAATAAGGAGAGTCTTTAAAAATCCAGGAAAGTTCACAAACTGCCAATGAAAACTACTTGGAGGCAACACCACTAAGAAGGGGGCCAGTTTATAATATTAGCAACCAGCTACCTTCCTAATCCTCTCCAGAATCCAATGGACAAGATTTCATAACAGCAGCCTGTTAAAGGTAGCCTTTCAACTGCATTTCTTAACATGTAAAAATGTAGAGATAAGTTCCAAAGCTATTAGAAACGTCCTGGCTTGTCATACCCCTGTTCTCTTTAATATCAGGTTGGAGTTAAATGACAAACATTTATTGCAATTTGTTGCAAATTTATCATATTCATTTCATTATTTGCTTCATTACAAATTGTTCTGACACCTTTAGTAGAAAATGTGGTATTGAAAAACACAAAAATCAGTACTAAAAAAGCATAAGAAATTGGAAGATTTACAGAATTAGCCTAAAATTAGGAACCATACAACTAAAACTGTTACAAGTTGAGCTATTTTTATTGGATGAGCTGGATTTAGCAAACTTGACATTTAAGTAAGTAATGCACTCAAAAATTTCTCAGGAAATGGTAACACTTTTTTAAGAGCTAAAAAAGCCAGAAGCAACAGACAAAAATATGGCTTTCTTTTTGATTTCTTTTTTCCTTTCGGCAAACACTGTTTACGTAAACATCATTGTACTTTGTCCGCAAGATAGAAGAGGCTTGATATGAATTAACGTGTATGTTTGGAGGAAATGTGCATGGGACAAAAATGCAAACTTGAGGGTGCAGTTTTTTGTTTGTTTGGAATGAAAAACAATTGGTTAGTGTTAATACAAAAATACCAATACTAAGTCAAGAGTACAGTTCCTTTTTTTTTCCAGTGAATAAGAATTGATTACCGCTAAAATATTTTTCCCTCAATCTTTTATTATGATCCAACTTTGGATAGATTTGATTGATTTACTTTGCATCTGACTTGAAAACCAAAGCTTTAAACTGAGATAAGAGAGAGCTTTTCAAAGCAAAATAGAAAAAGAGCAGGGAGGGGGTGGTTCTTAAAAGAGAAGATGCTGCCTTACAAAGCCCCTGCCTTACAAATACCAACACATATGCCAATTGGGTCCTTTTATCCACTCTCTGCCTGCAGTAACAGCTGGATCGTACATCAGAAACCTAGTCCAAGGCAGCCTACAATTTTAGAGCTCTCCCCAGCCTCACCTAAACCCCAGGGAGATTAGGAAAGAGGGTGATACAGAAGAAGAGGGAGTTGTCTTCTCTTTCACCACCTCCATCATTACTACCCCCCATTTTGTCTGGGCATCTGCGGAAGGAGTGAGCCCAGGTATGCCCTTTCGCATCTGTTGTTGGGTCACCAAATACTTTAATTACCGTGATCATCTCACTACATTGTGGGTTAAAGTTAAAATAGAGAAGAATAAAATGTCAAACTTTCTGTGAGATAATCGAGGAGCCCTAACTATCCCTGATTCTATGGAGAAATAAATGGTGAGTTTAAAATGAGCTAATATTTAAAAAGGAAATTTTAGATCATAACTCATTATTAGTTGGAACCATCTGTATTGAAAAAACTCAGCAGAAAGCACCCTGTTGCTTAGAAAATGCAGATGAACTAAGGATCTCTACTTGCTGCATTCAAACAGGTATTTTCTTTAATGTAACAGAAAAAAAAACCAATCCTTTAACACCCATAAAGCTAAAAGTTAACTTTATAATTGGCTTTTCCTTCCGACTGAAGCTGTTGTAATGTCTGTCTAATAGAAGTATAGGGAAGGTGAAAGAATTATTGTTCTTACTCATTATACAAGAAGCAAAGGCATTATTTTCCGATTCAGGAAGTGCTAGAAATTCTTAAGACAGCACAGCATTTACAATGGTACCATTTTTAATATGTCATGATCATTGACACAGAAAGCTGCTGAAACCTGGAGGAGGACTTCTGGCATAATGAATGGGAAATGATCAGAAATACAAAAAGGATTGGGTTTTGCATTTAAGTTATACGTTAAGTAAAACAAATACATGCTGAGGAATCTAATCCCTGCTTGTTGATACCAATTTGTCCTCAGATCTACATCTACATGTCTCTGAATGCTTGGCAGTTCTACACTGGGAAAATTAAGTAAAGAGAATTGAGACAATAGTCCACATTGGAAAAAAAATTTACCTCAGACAAAAGCCATCTGGGGGTTTATTATTTGAGTAGGCCATTTTGATATACTGAGTTTTAAAAGAACACCAGTGAACAAGTAGATAAATTGGCAGTAAAGAGTTTCAAGATTTTTGATTTTTGTCATTCTCTATAAAACAGTGGTTCTAAAACTTTTGTATATATCAGATTAACCTGGAGCAACTGTCTAAGAGGAAGACCCCCATACCCTGGACACTCAGAAGTTTTATTTCGTTCATCTGAAATAGGTTTGAGAAATTTCCATATGGGTGACCCACAGCTCACACATCAGGCTAACCCATGACCATCATAATTCTGTGGAAATATTTAAATAAGCAAAAATAAAATGGCAATTAAGTTACACAGTATATTCCATGGAAAGAAACTTTGAGTTATTCACTCATTTATTCAATACTCATTTATTGGTGGACATTATGCCAAGCCAGGCACACAGTAGGTGCAAAATTCACACTTTAACACCCAGCTATCTGTATAATTTTCTGATTCTCTATTTCATTTTGTCCATATTAGCAGTTGTCTTTACACAATGCCAGAACATCCAGTTGATTTAATGAATTAACCAGTTTAAATATACACAACAAATTCATGATTGATATGGAATGCTTTCTGAAATGACTGAAGTTTTGTCTTTGATTAGATATAACTACCCTCTGAGTTTTAGAATGCCTAATGAAATCAAGGTGGAATGCTGTGAAAGCCTTGCCTGAGAACATTCCTCAAAGCTTAAACTAAAGAAGTTCCTGGAATGGCCCTCAGATTGTGCCCTGAATTTATTAATAATCATTTAAGAGGAGAAAATGCCCATGATACCAGAAAAGGCAAATGGGCCTACACATCATACGAGCTTGAGGCTAATGGTCAATTCAAGGATCAGCGATGATCCTTACTTCTTTCATTCTAGATTTCATTCTAGACAACACATTTTTAAATCAGATATAAATATTCTTGTCACTCAATATACACTCAGCACAGCAGCAATTGTAATATTTTCTAGCACTGAAGAAATGGGTTTTATCATCTATTTTAGCTAAGGTTTCCTCTATCCTGATTCTCCAGACTCCAGTTTTGAATGCCAGACTATTTTGAACAGGTACTTTTCATCTAAACTAAATGTATACATGTGCACACACAGCCATAGGTCCTTTATCAAACACCACATAAGCACCAAATAAGTTTCAATTAGTACAAGCTAATCAACCCTCCCTCAATCCCAACAAAAAATGACAGAGGCCATACATTTAAAGAAATAAATGCAAATTAAAAACAAATTCACAATTGCCTTTTCAAAATCATTTGATTTTAATTAACATATTTATACTGTATGTGGATGCTCAATTTATAACACAAGCAAGTATAAAAACAAAAGAAGCAAGTGTAGATTTGATAAAATATTTATTGTGTATCAAGATTTGGAATTTATCAATTACAATTTATTTTCTGATTTAATATTTGTCAATAGAAAACCATACTGCTTTACTTATAAATTCAAAGGTATTTCTAGACTTTCTTCTTTTAAAATAGGTAAGTGGTTATTGTTCTGCATTTTGATTTTCAAATACTATATCCCAACTATTCACTTACCCAAAGTGATTACACTGTTAATAGCAGCATTTGGGCTTAAATTCAGTGATAAAATAGCTGTACTGGACAATATGCAATTACAAGGAATCTAATGGAGCCAGATGCATGCAGGCCAGATATATGCAAAGTAGAGATGAAGACTTCCTCAATTTTATGCATATAAGTGAATGATGTAGTTGTGCAGGGCTCACTAAAGAATGAATTGCATCCATTTTTACCAACTTAACCCTGTGATTTTTCATTTCACAGTTTCAGAAATACCTTAAAACTCTGAAGCTGTACACACTGGGAAAGTGGTGTGAAGTTTCAAGAACCCATAGCACAGACAACACAAAAGATGTCCTTAATGTTTTTCCTAAATTAGGACTTTGTTCCCCTCCCCCACTCAATTTCTTTCACCACATTGTCTTACCACAAAGTCTTGTGAGAATGCTTCCCTGCAGTCTCATTCACAAGATTAAATTTAGCACCTTGAACATAAAGATTGTGTTTCAGTGTTCAACAACGTAACATTCAATGGAAGAAGCTTCATTTCCCATTCCTGAGATACCAGCAAATAAGGCTCAAAAATCATGGAAGGCTCAGAAATGATCAAGGAATAGATGCCTGATGGAACAGATGTGCAGATGCTGTGCTGGAAGAAAAGACAAATGCTGAAGTGCATAATGATTTTGAAAAGATTTCTTTATCAAACATGTCATTTGTTTGAAGGACCTGCATTGTTGGCATCAGATGTGGGATATCAGCTTGTTAGCAAAGTGAAACATGATAGCAGCTAGATATGGGCGATTGATGAGTCAATTGAAATCACTGATGTTGCTCAACTGAGCGTCTTCATTTAATATGTCATTGGTCAGAAGTTAACGAAACACCTTCTGTTTTCAGTTATCGCCACAGCCAGTAAGATGTCACATCTTAGTGTGGCTAAATATTTTTTGTAAATGATAGTGAAATCTCCAAAGAAATGGCACCAGCTGGCCAACCAATTACATATCCTGTTGGTGATTAGCTGCAGAGATACGAATGTAGCTTATTTCTGTAAGTTATGGCCAGCTAACATTAGTGAATCATTTATAATTTCTATGCACTGGATTTATATAAAGATGTTAAAATGCATTTATTTATTTGTATCACAAATAGTTTTCTATTGTTGACTTTGGGACATTTACACAGGGAATTGTTGGGAATATCATTTTCCTCATTTCACCAATGAAGTTTCTGATGACCTGATTTTTTAAAAGGGGGCTTTTTTTTTCCTAAAGAAAGTACAACAAAAGGCAACAGAAGCAGAAGACTTCTGAGACTCTAAGAGGGTGTTCTGCCCTCTGTTCCACAGGAAAAGACTGTGCTGATTTACCCATTAGAATTCTGTAGTGATCTCACCTGTAGGACCATCTGGCCATGGATAGTACTACAGCACTGCACCAGATAGAGACAAATTCATTTTTGCAATTGCACATATAACATTGCTCTTATTTAGTAACAAACAATCAAAATGCAAAACAAGTTTTACAAGGTTGACCCTCATGTCTAATAAGGCAGGGTAAATATGAGAGGGTCAGGAAGAAAGAGACAGACAAAGGGTAATAAACGAGAAGAGTCGCCCAGGCCTCTGTACAAAAGCCATTATCATTCAGCAGTATGTCTTCTCTGGGAAGCCTCAAGTCCCCAAAATCAGTGGGAAGGAAACACTTCCTACTCAGACAGCTCATCTGGGAATAGTTATGTGTTGGTGGTTTTGTTTTGTTTTACTGCGTAAATAGACCTACAACTGAAAACAAAATTTCATAATGCTGTAGTAGAGCATTTCTACACTTTCAGTCAAACCTCAATTTTACTAACATAAAATAAAATCAGAGTACTCTTTAAAACATAATAAAACCAAAAGTATGGCTGTAAAGTAATAAGACTGGTGGCTGTTGTCTATTTTGTTTTGTTTTTAAATCTTAAATGAAGACATCACCTAGGGAGTCCATGAACTTATTCTAAGGATGCTGACATTGGTCAAAACATCTCAGGAGTCCTCTTTGGGAAATGCTTTCAGGGATAGCTTCCAAGTCCCACAAGAAAATCAGTCTCATTACTCTGTAGTCACACCCGCATAATACTAAGATAAATTTAGTGAGGGGAAACTGAATAATTTAAGACATAAGATTTAATCTTTTCGTTACATGTATCAACTTTCACGTTGTAAAATTGTCACTGAATTTTAATATAAGAATCAAGCTGTTGACTAAAGTAAAAATTTTATTCAATTAAAAGTAAACCATTAAATTACCCTGTTTACAGATTTTAAGTACACAATTTATTTTTACCTAAGAATAAGTGTATTCATTGGAAGATAATGAACAACAGGCATTTAATAACACTTTAATTTTATGCATTTAAATATTCATAGCTATGTCATAAACCCACACGCCTCATCCCGTGATTATGCTTATGAAATGCAGTATTTCTTACATGCCCCAAATCTCCATCTACTTTCCGAAAACTGTATTAATTTGCAACTCAGTATAAACCACTATATGTTGGTAGTAAAATATTCCATAATACTAAAAATAGGAAACTACCCAAAAGCAACAAAACAATAACTACCTGCAAGGAGAAATGAAAGGAATTAACATTTGTTCAGGGACTACTCTGTGACAGGCTTTTTATGGACATTTTCTTTAGTCCTTAGAACAATCCTAGGAGATATTATCACAGTGCAGCTGGCTCATGCACAACTTTGTGCTTACCTTTACAAGGGCTTTTTCAACAGTCCCATTACAATACTCTACTGCCTGTGTGAAAGAACACAGTTCTTTTTCTTAAAAAAAAACACAAAAATTTTTACCAACATTGTTATGGGTGATACAAAAATGACAAGTGTTAGGGAGCTGAGAATCAAAGAATCATAGACTTCTTTGACTAGCCCATTCTGTTATTCTTGATATAAATGAACAACAGGATTCAGGGGAAGATGAGCATGTTCTCTACTACGTAAAAATTACATTATCATCAGTCTATTCACCAGAAATCTTAATAAAACTGGATCTAAAGAACCAATAGCAATATACTCTATCAGGCTGCAATTTTACAATACTTCATCATGGCATAATCACGGCACATAAATAGAATGATGGCCATTCACAGATTACATTAGATTACAGATGTTAAATTTAAAATGAGAAATCAAGTATTAGGAGTTCAAAGAATTTCTCTGACGTGTTTTCATCTTTTCTAACATTACGATTAATTAATGACAACTTGTGTTTTTCTAACACCTATATTCCATGATTCTTTAAGTGTTCTAATCAACAGTTGCCAAGTTGTCTACCCCAAAGACCACTTTAGGGCCTTTGAATAACACACATGTAATGTAATATCATGTAATGTTGCAATGTCCCCTCTCCTGATGCCACAGAGGCCCTCTTTTTACATTTGAGGCTATCTTCAGCTTTGTCTTTCCCTCTATTTCTCAACAGAAAGAGTGGTGTTCAAATGCTCTTTTTTTTTCCTCCAAACTCCTACTTCCATTTTTTCCTTCTAATCATCCCAATCAATCCATGACTCTGAATTCTTCTCCTGACCTCTCCAGCACCTGGCCCTGAGCCCCACTGGGAAAACACTGTGAGCTCAAAACGGTTGGTTGGGGTTTCCTCAGGAGTTTTTTTTTTTCACCCAAGTTAATTGCTCAGTGAAAGCCCAGCTACACCATTAAAAATGTGAATAGAATATAAATTGTCCCAACTCAACAGGTTATTCAAGGTTATTTAGGGGCTATAGTTGTCGCTATAATAAAACAGTAATCACAAAAATAATTTAAATGGTTTTATTTAAGTCAAACAACAATTGTAGGGATCCTGGGTATTGTTTCTTGAACACAAACATGAAATTAACAAAACAAGCATTCATGTTTCTAGTTTTAAACACTTTAATTCTACATGTGGAATGCAGATATTTGAAAAAGATCTTCAACAAGGTCAACGCAATGCATGAGATAATGCATACTAAGTTATGAATTAGGACAGTCTTCACCTCCATCTTCCCATTTATAAATCCTAAATTTGGGGGAACGTTTTTGCTTTTTCAATTCACAAATGATTGCTCAACACAGAAATACACCAAAAGAAGAAGATAGTCTTTTTATACCTAGGGAAGAAGCTACTACTCTTAAAATAATCACTTCAAGGTAACAGACATCCAAATTGATGTGGTTTTCTTTGAAACCTCATCAGTAAATCATTTCTTGCACAGTAGGTTCGGCATTAACCCTGCATTTAGGATAGGTAGTGTTATGGAGGGCTGGCTGCTGCATACCAACGTCAGTATCAAGTTCTTCTTCAGGAATTAGAGACTGTCCCGGATACCAAGCAGGACAACACTGGCAAAAAAACAAAAAGTGAACTGCAGATAGGTCAAAACAGGGTACATTTTCTCTTAGAAAAGTGTCATAAAATGTTACATGGATATGTTGTTCTAAATGTTAATTTATGATAAAACATGATGGAATCTTTTATTTTTAATACCTTAAATTCAAATGGCCTTTACAAAGGTTGTATTTTAATAAAGCACATTAGATAACAGACACTCTATTAGAGATCAAACATTACAAACTTGCCATCTGGTGAAAGCTATTTTTATAGTTACTATAAAGCTTTTATTTCTCTCCATTCATATTTGTAAACAGGTTGAACTGTGATCATATTAAAAATATACAAAATTGCTTGGTTTGTAAATGTTAGATAAATAGATTTTCTTCAGTTTCAACATATTTTATGAAACAGGTTTCTCTAATATTCAAAGAATTTATGCTCCTGTGTTAAAAGTTACCTTTAGTCCAAGTGCTCTGAACACTCCTCCCTTTAAATACTTCCTGCACATTTAGTGTTTTCCAAGCTGTAAATTTCAATAGTTATGATAGAAACCAAACCTCAGTGGGAAAAGCAATGCCCTTTGGAGTTGTCATTCAAACAAATATAAGAGCTATACCAATTTATCACTTGCCCAGTTTTGCAGAAATTCCATTCACATAACTCCTATGAAAATCAACCAGTTTTACCATATCAAATGACCCAAAGAACACCGCAGGTATCCAGGGGAAACAGTTCACCAATGCATCTTAGCTTGATTTTAAAGCCAATTCAAAAGAGACAATCTGGGCTCTGTAGTTCTTAAAGGGACAAACCCCTAACTATCTAACCATTGGCTAAAGCTTTTTCAAAGTTAACGAACTTTAGATTTTCTACATTTTTGGTACCAAGAGATTTAATCAGGAAAAAGCTCAAACCTCAGAGTTCAAACTACAGCATGGAAAAATAAAGTATACAGCAAACACCATTTTACCTCCTTTGATCTCTCAAAGATGTCAATATACTATTCCAGTGAAGGCAGGGGTGAGTGGCTGAGCCCGGAGAACGAAACTTCGCCCACAGGAAAAAAAAATGAGTTTGGTGGCAATTTTAAAACAGGTTTTCAAACTGCTGGAGAGGCTCCAGCCCCCTTTGACTTGCAAGAATTACACATAAGAAAAGGACAGAAAATACTACGCGGCATGCTTATTTTAATTGCCCAAGGGTTTCCAATGCAAAGCACGACAACTTAAATGCATATTCCAAATTCTTGCTCCAAAGCCGTCTTCTTTGTGCACAGAAAAGGAGGAAAGACTACCCCAACAATTGTTCTCTGCAGATAAAGACACTGTTTTGCAGATTTTCCCCCAGATCTGGGCCGGTCTTGCTAATGACCTACCCACCCACCTGGGGCCCTTCCCAAGGTGGCCCATGGGAACTGCCCCACACTTTCAGGAGCCCAAATGCTTGACACTGAGCAACCCCAAGAGGGCTGCCTTTTCGTTTGGCCGTTGGTCTCCACGAAGACGCAACCTGGAAGAGTTCGTGCCGCTTATTTTCCTAGAGGATCTGGGGGTCAATAACTAGTCTATTTTATCTCACTTTTGTTGTTGTTGTTGTCACAAAAGACACGTCTGAAGGAGAATCCGCAGCATTTTTCAGCCAAAAAACACAAGCTGGAGATCCCAGAGCTACCAGCCGTTCTTTCACACGCCAGCATTAAGGCAGTTAAGCAAAAGCTGAATGAAAGTTTTGGGGATTGTGGCCTTTCTTTTCCTCAACGTAAGACCACCAGCTGTTATGGCACACACAAAAGCTATGAGAGTGCCAGTTTTCATAGGCTTGCGTTTAAATGAGATATGCAGAAAACGGGGCCTGGGCAACAAGCAGGGTTGGAACTCGCAATGACACACGTCTGTTGGCAAGCCGGGGCATTTTATTTGGAAATGGTGCCTACATGCTCTCCTCCCCACAGGCTCCGCCATTGTCCTAGCCAGTGTCCACGCTTGGGCATTTTTTGGGAACTCGAAGGTGCAGTGGAACCCTGGCCAATGCAAGATAACTGGAAATGGCAGCCCCCACCCATGAGAGCCAGTGTTTTAAATTGGGCGGGGAGGGTGAGGGGGCCTCTGGCGGGTTTTATGTCCAAGTCCCATTGGAACCCCAAACCCCAAAAGGACACGCCAACTTCCCACGAGAATGCTCAGTTAGAACTTTTTCGCTTCTGTTTTTTAACAATTTTGCGTTCAACTGCCAAGACCTACATTCACCCGCGAGGCTCCCAGAGCTGAGGAATAATAACGGAGTTTAAACCACACAACAGTTTCGCAGCCTGTAGTCTGTGCTTTGCTGCGCTCCACAGGGGTTCGCATCCGGCCGCCATGTTCACGACTCCAGAGCCGCCCCAAAACTAACCCCCCTTCCCACAGCCCTCTCCTCCCCTCCCTGCCGGCTCAGCGGAGGCCGCGGCACTGCAAAGCTGCTTTCAACTCTACCCCCCACCCCTCGCAGCAAAATCCGACTCGACGGCTGCGGGGTGTGCGCCTGCGCGCGACGCGGCGCGGGAGCAGGGCTGGGGGAAGGCCTGTGGGCCCCCAGGCCGCGGCTTGAAAAGGCCGGAGCCACGGGGAGCGGGGGAGGGGTTGGGGCCCCGGCCGGAGCCTCCTCTTTCCTCCCAGCGGGTCCCCGCTCTGGCCCTGGCCCGGCTCTCACACGTGCGCGCTAAAAACCCACTTCAAAGTCTGTTCTCGGCACGGGGGTGGCCCCCTTTGGGCCGGCCCTTGGGCCCCCGCGCGGGCCGCCAACCAGGCCCCGGGCCTCGTCGCCCCCTCCATCCCAGGCGATGCGAAGAGGCCGGAGGCCCCAAAGAGAGGCCGTTCGCTGATGAGCCCCGGGAGCCGCCAGAGGCCTTCGGGTGGAAGAGTACCTCCCTCCCCACCCCCTCGACCCGCACCGCTTTAGAAAAATGAATTAAACACAAAGTTTGCGGCCAGCGCTACGCAGTGGCCTTCGGAGCTCACCATTGTTTGGGCTCGTATTGACCCCAGGTCCGGATTAGGCAGCGGCTGATTCCTGCTTTACAGCCCCGCCGGCCTAATGAGGCCGAGAGGCGATGGGGCGCGAAGCGTCCTCGGAGCCCGGGCGACCGCCGGCTTACGGCCGCCAAGGGCCCTGTAGGTGGAGGTCAAAGGGTCAACGGGCAGAGATCGCGAGAGAATTGACCCTAGGAAATGAGGTTCCCTCGCCCCGCCCGGGACTTGCAAGAAGTTGGTGTGCCGATAGGGACCCTGGGCTCCCCGACGAGGGGCCTGAGGACAGCAGGGAAGGAGCCCCAACTTGCGAAACGCCTGGACTCGCCCCTGGCCAAAACTCTATTGGAGATTTGGGGCTCAAGGTCCAGACGCCTGTGAGAGAAAATCAGCGTAGGTGCCAGCATCCACTCTTCAGGGGATGGACACGTTGGTGTCTATTCTTTCAGAAACTTATGTGTTAAGAGGCCCTTAGACTTTTCTCGTTTGTTTGGGGTAGTTTTTTTAGAAGAGGCAGAGGGAGCTAGGGCAAAGAGGCAAAGCGACATCAGACGGGGAGAAGGGAGAAGGGGGAGGGGCAAGGAAGTCCTGAACACACCAACTTTCCTGGGAGGCTTTGTGAGCTGAAGTCCCTGCTCGCTTGTCTCCAACCTTCTTAGTAGCTGAGACCAACTGCCCTGTTTAGCCTGGACCGTGATTTTAACCTTCCAAACTGGATGAAAACCAGACTTCTGTCTTGCGTGGAAATAGTCACCTCCTCTTTCCCTAACTAGCAGTGGTAATCTTATGCTAAGACACCCATTTTGAAAAAGATAATGGACTTTTAAGAAAAGTCTTACCAGGTGCAAGAGGGAAAATAACAAGTAAATTACTAAGAGCCTAGCCTGGCCTTCAGGCTTGAGCGTTTATGATTTTGGGGGGTATTTGGGGGGAGTGTTTATTCTCTAAGGATATCTACTGAAAATTTAAGAATGTAAATGTGCACTCACAGAGCCAGATTATCCTTAGAGAATCTGTGAAGTTTTCTACCAAAACGAATAGTTGTCTTTACCACAAATGACAAAGGGCAGAGGACATCATTTTGAGAAATACGATGCTACACTCAAACTAGAGGGAATCATGTAAAGGGGCAAAGCTTTTATATTCTCTTAATATAGGTTATCACTGTTATTAATTGTTATCTTCCCTTCCTAGGACACAATGCTTTCTTGTAAAATTTTATTGTAGAATAATTTCAAGTCACTAAGAAAAGATCAAGCTCTTCTTTGTCTCCTAAGGAGATATTTAATACATTTAATTCAGGAGGAAACAAGTTTTTGAATGAATCTTGCACCCAACCCATCACTTTACTTTCATTTAAGGTTAGGTTAGGATGGGGGTGGGGGAGGGAACTCATGGAGAAAATAGTAAATTGTAGAAGTTCATTGCATATTTCAGAAGAAAAACAGCTATTTAGACTTAGTGGAATACATTAAAAACCAGTCTTGGGAATATACACTTTCTGAAAACTTGTGGAACATTTAAAATGGTCTCTGGTCTGAGGTGAAGGAAAAATCATGAAATAGGAATCGGTCCAGCATCCTCAATGTCAAGGTCAAGACTGGAACGTCTGGGTTGGGAGTGGTAGAATGACCAGGTTACCTGCTCATCACATGTGTAGTCATCCCAATCTCTGTTTGTGGCATTCAGGCTTGGAAATTGGTGGAGTAAAGTGCAAAAGAACCCATTATTCTCCACTAACCAAAAATTGCCTCCAAAGCAATTTACAATTAGAAATTGTCAATAATTAATTGTCTGTTGACAAAGATCAGTAGATAACTTAAAATAGATTGCTTCAACTGTATTCAGGGAATCAAAGTTTCTTTTAATCATCAGAAGTTCTATAAACATTTCAATTTTAGGTTGATTTATTTGAACATGAAAAAAATCAGGCACCAAATACAAAAATGTTATAACATAAATAAGATGTGCCAAGACTTTATTTCTTCAAAAAGAACAATAAACAGAATTCTAGAATTGAAAATGATTATATATATTACCAAATTGACTGCCACCAAAAAACCTAGAGCATTGCCCCTTAAAGAGAAGGAGATACTTAAGCCTATTCATTACATTTCTAAATACTTTACAATTCCTTATCTCCACCTTTCTGTTACTCATGCAGAGATTGGGCTCTCAATAATAAACAGCATCCTAATAAAAAAAAGATCTCAATACTCTACCCACTCCAACCCTCCCCCAAAATAGTTATCAGTTTCTTTTTCATATAACCATTGTAAAATAACTGTTCGTCCAAAGAGTTGCTTCACTGAAGATTAAATGGATTGTTAACATTGTATCACAAAGCAAACAACCGTTTTTCATTGTTATTGATTTTAATGGAAACAATGCTCTTAACATCTTTGCCTACAAATCATGAACTTTAAAAATACATATTTGCAAATGTTTCTTTCCATAGTATCATTTCAGAACTGCTGCAGTTATTACACCACTATATAAATGTTATGAATAATTGTGATAATTATGAATTGAACTATATACAGCAAACAAATCAGCTTTTGCCTTCCAAAATTGTGAATGGACTATGGTTCTTTTAAGAAGCACTTTAACCATAAGTAAGCACTGCTCAGCTGGCCTTACTCATCACCACTGTTTGAGACATATGCTATCTTTTGAAAATATATAGATAGCTAGATAGATTTGATAGGCAAATTAGATAAGTCATAGATACAAACATATATAGGTATATGGATGATCTCTAGATAGAACAGACAGACATGCATCCTGCCACAATTTTCATTTTTATGTAAGGTAATAAAGAACTAAGGGACATAAAATTAATTAGGTTACCTTATGTTTATATATGTAGGGCAAGGATGATTAAATCCAGCTTCTCAGTCTTTGAAGTACAAGATTGAGATGTCATGGCCACTAACTGAATTGATCAGTAATATTTGATTTGCATGCCGAAAATCCAGGACAAACACATTTAAACTCACAGTTAAACAACCATCTGAGATAGAGATAAAGAAAGGAGGGTCTTCCCAGATGGAAACTGACACTGTAAGGAATTTATACTGCAATAGAAAAATAATTTAACAATTAAAAAAGGGATCTGAGTGAGTTATAAATACCAACAAACAAGATTTAATTTGCTCACATCTCCTCTTTGTAGAAGGCTGTTACAAAACAAGAGAAAGGAGTCAGTGGTTCAAAAATTGTAAATTGTGTTCTTCTTTCAAAACAATAAATTTTTAATGCTAAAGCAGTTATAATCAAAAGCTGTACAGAATTTGTTAGAAAACATTTATCCATAAATATTGTTCAGTTCCCGGCACTTGTAGCAATAATTAAATTACAAACGATAAATATGGCATCCATGGATATGTATTTACAAAAAAAAAGTTATTACAAAAGGCAACTGCATACTAAACGTCACAATCTGTGTAGAGTAACATCACATCCTCAGCCTGAAAAAATACTGAACAACAGTTTCGACCCCATTAGACAAAAATACATTCACAAGTGTAATGCTTTGAGGAAAAGTTCAAGACATAACAGGACTTTGGCACGGTTTAAGACTGTGAGAGTTTAAACAATCACCACTAAGGCGAAAAAGAATTTCCATCAGTTTAACATCACCACCACCAACAAGCCTTCTATAACTTCCTCTCAAGAAACAGGACAAGTGTTAAAACGAATTGCAGGAGTTTAGGAATGGGGTGTGCAGAGAGCAAGAGGAAGGGGAAGAGAACGCAGTGAAAAGATTTCGTAAAAAATGCTTCAAATGCCAAAACAAATTTTCTAATCCTGAGAAAAGGGCATGGCTACTTTTGGATCTTGCCCAAAACCTTCCTGGGCAATTGCAGTTAACAAGATGTAGCCCTATATATGGCCTCTTGCCTTAAAACTTCATTTCCATCTGATTGGTCTCAATTTTCTTTTTAGAAAGCATTTGGTCCATTCTATGGTTAACAGGGTGTGTATTTGTATTTGTCCTCAGACGTACCATTCGTTAAAATTAGGAGGAAGTCCAGGGTTGTGGCTGGTGCTAGTTTGAACTGCAGAAGGGGTTTTAGTGGTATCTTTACTGTTTGCAGAAGCTATAGCGGGTGGAGTGGAAGATTCATAGCCTGAACTGGCAGCAGGGGAGGAATCTGACCCTTGAGATTCATGAACCTAAAATTAACATGTATATATTATAATAAATATAATTCCAACTGGCAGTGTTCAAGCAAAACAAGAGATTTCGAGCACTGTAAGAGCAAGACCGCCCAGTGACCCACTTAAAAGGGAAATGCTACTTTAAAAAAAATCCATATTACCAATGTCTAGAAAACCCAGAGATGTTCACCAAAAACCAGTTTCGGTCCTAAGACTGGCATTATGAAAAGGAATAAAGCACCCCGTTTTAGTTATGCCCCTTCTAAAATGCTTTCTCCATGGATGGAGTGGGGTAAGCAATTACACTCCGGGCCCAGGTTTCACCAAGCCCGTTCTGGCTTGGGACTGCAGGTACAGAGAAGGGTGACTGACACAGGGGCCCTGAGCGCTGGGAAGTCCCAGACAAATGTGTGGGAATCAGACCGCACTCCTCGGCCCTATTGTTTTATCGGAAGCCGAAGAGCAAATGAACCACCCACCCTCGGGTTCGGCGCGGCCACTCTCGGTTCCCACTGCGGGCTGAGCCGGGAAGAGGCGGCCACTGCAGCCTCAAACCCTGGCGAGCTCGGCTAGAGCTTCCAAGTAAACAACCGATTGTTCTCTCCGCTCCCTCCTCCTCCCAATTCTGCTCTCTCCCTACCCCCCTCTGGGTCCCCAAAATGGGTTCAAGGTGTCACTGCTGAAGCAAATTGGATTTAACGTGGAGGATAGAGGGTTGGCAGCGCGGGCGCTTCCGTTCCGCAGCCCGGCGTCGGGCCGAGTGTTTACAAACCGCGGACCGCTAATAAAGAGGTAATTACCTTCATGTGTTTGCGCAGGGAGCTCGGGTGCGTGTAGGACTTGTCGCACACTTTGCAGATATATGGCTTGTCCGAAGTGTGCACATGCATGTGCTTCTTGCGGTCGCTGCTGTTGGCAAAGCGTCTGTCACAGCCTTCAAATTCACATTTGAAAGGTTTCTCACCTGCAAAAGGCAAAAACGCAAAGGGAGGGGAAGTACAGTCAGGGATGGGAGCTTCCCAGGGCCAAGCAGCAAAAGATTAAGTGCCCGGCAGTCTTCCCGGAGAGGGAGCGCCGACAGGGGGCTGATGCGGCATCTCTTTCCCTGGAGAGAAATCAAGAGGGTTGGTTGAGCCTGCTGGGTTTGGGAGTAGTGGTCCAGGGCGCGGGTGGGGCAGGGCCGGCCCAGAACCTGACCATCCCTTTGTTCTCGAAGAACGCGAAAGCCCCGGGCTCCTCCGAAGTTTCCCCTAAGTTGTGGTTCCACCCCACCTAGCCCGGGGATCCCAATGGGCGGCCACGTTCCGCCGCCTCCTTGGCTATGTAACCACCACCCTGGCGATGTAACCGAGCCCGGTGGGACAATGGGCCAGGGATAGGACAATCCCGTTTAGCTCCTTCTTTGTACCTTTTAATTTGCCTCTTTCAAATGCAGCTGTTTTGCTAAGCCCAGAAAAGCCTGGGTAGTCGTACTAAATGTTCGAGAAGAAAAATCTATATAAATCCAGGGCCTCCAGACAGTTTTACAAGATGTTCTGAACAAGCCACGAAACTGTGCTGCCTTTTCTACTTTAGCTTTCCTCCCGGAGGACTGAATTGAACCTGGAACTCCAAATAAAAATAGTTTGACAAAAGTATCAGTCATTTAATTAGGAGATGTGCCAATCAAGTGTAAAAAAGAGCGGAAGTAACCGAAAGTTAGTTTTCATTAGCATTTCTATGGTTGCCTTCCTCGAATGTGTGCCGAGAGCTAAGTTGCTCGTAAGCAATACTCTCTCTACACATTCGGAGTCCCTTCATAGTAACCCAGAAAGGGAGACAAAAAGAGGCGGCGCCAGTTTGTTCCTGGGCGCGAGAAGGTCCCAATTAGTTCCTGAGACCGCAGAGCCGTCTGCCAGGGAAGTTAGAACTGGGCAAAAGCGCCTCGGGGCGGGGAGGGCTAGGGCTGGAGGAGCACTGACAGTGCTTCTTTTCCGAACGGCCTTGGCGGGGCGCCGCCCCTCTTCTCCTTGGCCGCCACCCCTCTCCCTCCTCGTGCTGCAAGTCCTCTGTGTGGCTGGGTGCCGCCGGCAAACCCCGCGCCCGCCTGCCTTCCCTCTTACCTGTGTGGGTCCTCTTGTGGATCTTGAGGTTCTCAGAGCGAGCAAAGATCTTCCCGCAGCCCGGGAAGGGGCATGGGAAGGGCTTCTCGCCCGTGTGCACTCGGATGTGGTTGACCAGTTTGTACTTCGCCTTGAAGGACTTGCCCTCGCGGGGGCACTCCTCCCAGTAGCAGACGTGGTTGTTCTGCTCGGGGCCCCCCACATGCTCCATGGTGACATGTGTCACCAACTCGTGCATGGTGCTGAAGGTCCGGTCGCAGCTCTTCTTGGGCCGGCTCAGCTGAGCCTCGTCGATCCACTTGCACGACAGCTCCTGCTTAATGGGCTGCCGCATGTAACGGAAGAAGGCGCCGGGCCCGTGGTGGGCCGCCACGTTCACGCCCATGTTCATGTTCATGGGGCTGTAGTTAGGAAACTGCGCGCCGGCCGCGTAGGGGTCCGTGCGCGGGCTGGCCACTGGTCGGTATGGGTCAGCACGGCCGAACAGCTCCCCACGCAGCCCCAGGTGGACCTGGCTATTGTCCACGTGCCCTGTGGGCGACGGGTGCCCGGCGCCCTGCTCATGCAGCCCGGGAAAGAGCAAGTAGCCGGGGGGCTCGGGAATGCCAGCTGGAGCGTGTAGGCTGCTGGCGGAGCCAGTGAAGAGCCCATGCTGCCCACCACCCGAAGCCGCCTCGCTAAGCCCGGAGCCGCGCTGACGGAACAGAAAGTCGCGCGTGGAGTTGAAGGCGGCGGAGGCAGCGCCGCCGTAGCTGGGCACCTGGCTGGCGTGGTGATGATGATGATGGTGGTGGTGATGGTGGCCCAGGGCGTTGGCATAGCCCGAACCCTGCGGCGTGAACGCCGAGCTCTGGCCCGAAGACAGATCGTGCGCTGCAGCCGGGCTCAGCTTGAAGGCGGCGGCGGCGGCAGCGGCGGCGGCGTGGGTTGAGTCCCCGAAGGGATTCAGCCCCATGCCCGCCGGCTCGCGGTTGGGCATCTCGTGGTGGCGCGGCGCGCCGAAGCTGCCCACTCCCAGCCCGGGGAACTGCGGGCCTCCGTCCAGGAGCATCGTCATGGGTGGGGCGTTCTGGGCACAGGCGATCCCGCCGAAGTGAGAGAGGGTACGGGCGAAGGAGGAGATCTCCGAAGTGCCGCAGTCGGAGAGGGGTGGCGGCGGTTGGACACTGCCGGGAGAACCCCAAGGCGCTACCAGGGGCTGTAACTTTCCGTCGCTGCAAGAATCTCCTGCAGAGGGATAGGAGGGAGGAGGGGAAGAAGGAGGAGAGGAGGGGGGTAGGACGGGGGGAGGGGGGCAGGAGGAGGGAGGAGAAGGGAGGAGAAAAGACTCTGGGACTAGATCTGGTTTAACAAACTAACAGCCGCGCACAAAGAAAAATAAGCAAAATAATAAGTGAGGGCGGAGTTTGTCAATCCAGTCCCGGGCACCCCTCCTCTCCCCGAGAGCACGGAACCGCGGGGCCAGGAGGCTCCCTGGGTACCGGCCTCCCGGCTGGGCTGCGCCAAGTGGCGGAACCGGCTAGCGGCCGGCGGGCGGACAGCGGGCAGTACGCAGGCTCAGTCCTCGCCGCTCGCCGCGCAAATCCCAGCCTCTTCGCCTCCAGAGTAATGTCCTTGGACTGATAAAGTCAATCACTCACTCCTCGCACATAAACCGAGCGGGAGGCCGCGCGGCGCGCGCCAATGGGGAGCCAGCTGGCCCGTGGTCACGTGACCCCCGGCCCGCCCGCCCATTGGCCGACACCACATTGATTGGCAGCGCGGAGCGGGGAACATGGCAGCCGCGGCCGAGCGACGGCCGCTGATTGGGCAGCAGTCGGGCGCCTGGCAGGTGAGGCGGCGGTGGCCAGGCGGCCGCGAGTGGGCTACGCGGGGATTGTGAGGCTGCGGGAAAGTGCGGCCAGGCTCCAGCCGGCGAGCGCTGGGGCAAAGCCGGGCCTCTCAGGCCTCCCCCCAGCCCTAAACGGGCAAGCACCCCGCGCGCGCTCTTTACCCGCTTTGGCCAAAGAAACTCTTTGCCCCGCGAGGATCGGTCCCACCGCCGCGCCGACGGAGGAGTCGCGGCGCTCGACGTCCAGTCCCACTTGGTACCTCGCTGCCTCACCACCTTGAAAATACGTTCCCTCTGCAGCCGCAAGGCACACATCCTGGGGAGACTGCAGCGGTTCCGCTCTCCTGGCCCAACCGCTGCGTCCACCCCACACACCACTGGCCCAAAGATCCCGGACCCAGGCAAAGCCAGCTCGCTGTCTGTGTCCCGCGCTGCCAGCAGCCATCGGAGGCCCAAATAAGAAGAAACGATTACAATTAGAGCTAGTCTTCCTTACTTCCTTCGGAGCCAGGTGTTGACCCTTTAGTTTGTGAGTAGCGGTTGTACTCGCTGCTGCACCCCCCCATGACACATCAGACACAACACAACAAACATACACAATGCAATAAAAATGAATACACAGCAGGAAACATGCACATAACGCAGTAAATACAAGCACACCACATAAAACACACTATACACACAACACAGCAGAATAAGCCCACGACACAGTAACAACGCACAACACAGTAAACACAAGGACACAATTAAACACAAGAAAGTAAATACATACACATAACAGCAAACACACGAACAAATAGTAAATATGCACAGAACACATTTGGCTCGTGTACACAAAACAAGCATACAACACGCTAAACACACTAGACACAGTATCAGCGTGTTTTCCAAATCACTGGGCTAATCTTTAAATTCTCAACATTTTCAAATGCAAAAGTGTTGGGGGGATGAGTGGGGACTGTGAGATGGAAATTTTCTTCCCTCTCAACAGCCAAGGTTTTGCTCTCTTGTACTACTCAGAGAAACACGTAACGACCTTACACCTTAAGAATTTACTTTCCAGGGGCATGCGTGGGATTCTCCCCCTACTCTGTCTGGTGCAAGATCTTTCTGGACATAATGACCAGGATCAGACAAGGCTATAAATCCACTCATTTTTTTGTCCTGCAAGGCATTTGCAAAGAATGAAGGAAACTGAGGGTGGAAAGAAAAGACAGAGAGAAAGATGCCCAAGCCGGGCCAAGCCCCAAAGTCTGAGCCTTGAGGCAGCCTCACAGCCTGGCCGCCATCTCTCTGTAGGAAACAGAACATCTGATCAAGTTCAGAGGCGCCAGGAGAGACCGCCTCAAGCAGCGCTTTATAACTGCAGTCTTTCACTTCCTGCCCCCCAATCTGCCTAGCCCGGCCAACACTTCACCTTCTTTCTTTGCCAGTTTGCTGGGGCAAAATCCTGCCGGTAGCACATCTTACCGTAGTTACCCCCTCCCATCAAACTCGCCCCAATTCTCCCTCCACATCCAGAGCTCTCTCCCCAGGTTGGAAGGTGAGTTCACTGCTGACTTAAATTATTGCATCTACCGAAAATAGACTCTCCCAGATTGGTTTCGGTGTCGCTCAGCAGAGGGTTTCTTTGCGAGGTGTGTGTGTATGTGTGTGTGTGTGTTTTGCGGGGGGGGGGGGGTCAGAGAACAAATGTGCTTAAATCATGCAAATGAATTCCCTGGAGTCCTGTTTACATAAAGGGAGGATTGCTTTTTTTTCTCTTTTCCCCCTTTCTTTTTACTTTCCCCTTTATTTCCTCCCTTCCCTCTACCTCTCTTCAACTCCCACCAACCCCCACTGCCCCTGGGCAAGTAGTTGGTTTGAGAAAGTTTGGATTTCCTCTCAAAGCGGGTCCAGGGGAGAACGGAGAACGGTTCGCGAGGCTTGGGGACGGGGTGGGGCGGCTGTCGAGCTCTGGGCCGGCCAGCACTGGTGCAAGAGTTTCCAGGGAGTCCCGCCAGGTACCCCGAGAACCGAGGGCCTTGTGTGATTGGGAGTCAGGGCGCGCAACCCCGCGAGGGACTGCAGAAGGGGAGCGGCCGGGGGAGTCTTGCGTGCCCCTAATTTGGGGAGGGGTCTGAGCCCAGAGCAGGGGAATGTTGCCGCCACTGACCTACCCGGTGCCCAGTGTCCGTTTTGATACGGCCACATTCCGATAATTAATTGCCTCCAGCACGTGCTCTGTAGTTCCTGGAACAAAAAGGCATAATTCAATTAGATCATCAACCGAGAAGTGGGGAGGTGGGGGGCGATGCTTGTTAAGGGGCAGACCTGAGGCGATTCTGGCAGGCCAAAACCCCCGGCGGTGAAGCCCTTCCCGGGGCAGCCAGGCCCATCCCGAGTGCGTGGGTGTCGTCACTCGGTGGGGCGCAGGCGTCCGAGATGCCCCCAAAAGGACGAGTCTGGGGGCTTTGTGAACAACACGGCAGAGTCAGGCCATTTCGAATTCTCTTTTGGCTGGTTTAGTTGGGGGTTTCCTTACTTTGGGAGGGGAAACCCTGACCCTTAAAACACGACAGAAAGCGAAATCTCTAAGATACAGCTAGTTACTGCATATGAAAACAAAGCAAATCACTGCTGAGGGGAGAGAAGCGAAGTTTTTCTGATGAGTCACAGTCTCCTCTCTCCCGAAACTTGGTTTTTGGAGGAGACCCTGGGAACGACTTCGAGGGACAAGGCACTGGGGTACTGAGTTTGAGAGCAGAGCGGTGGTTAAAGGAGGAGAGCAAAGAGGAGAAAAGTTTTTCCTGCACACAGCCTGTGGCGAGACAGGAGAGAACTCTCGTTTTTTTTCGTTTTTCAGGTGGAGAAAGGAGTCACAGCTCTGGGCAGGGGAAGACAACTAGAACCCAGGGGTAGTGGTTCTTATTTTATTCTATGCTATAACCGAGGCTCCCTCGGCAACTTTGGCTTACTGGGGTTTACATGTGTATTAGGCAGCGTAAATTAACCAATAAATCTCTTTTATGCGTGCCTCAGTTGTATGTGGTCCGGTCTAAATATCCCCGTCTATATGGATAGGAAATATAATGGGATCCTTTCCTTCACATTAAGTTCAAACAGTAAATAGGAAAAACATTTATTTTTTATGCCCAAATCTAAAGCAATAAATAAAATCAGAGAAACCGATCATTTCCAAACCAGAAAGACTTTTGAGCCTGGTTTTTAAGATCCATCTTGGAGAAGCAGGAGGGAAACAGAACATCCTGAGGGGCAGTAACAAGGGTAGAACTGGGTTCTCCCTACAACCCAGAGCCCCGCTCCAGCACTTTTCCCTTCTTTCCAGCCTCCTGAAAAACAAAACATGCACAGCACATTGTGTTATCATGCAGGATTTCTTTCTAAACACATTTTCTGTGGTGGACATGAAATTGTACTAATTTGAAGACCTAGTAATTTTCTTTAAGTCCAAGAGAAACACTGTGGTCTTTTCTTCTGTTTTGTATTTAGAAAAGACTTGCAATCTAACACTTGCAACATTTTAAAGACCCTTTAAACCCAGCAAGCGGATTTCCGTTCTGCCAATGCTTCCTGATTTATTTCAATAAATGAATCTTTGAATCCAGGAAGAGAATTATTCCAAGACACTGAATTTGGTGCCCCTGCCTCTCCCTAGTGAAGCACAAAGTGTTTCTCGTTGAAACATGTCCTTGAAACTCACCATTATTTGAATTTTTTTTTTTTTCCTGGTAAACGACACTTTCTTTACATAAATCCCCACCCTCTCTTCAGACTCTCAGATCTTTTTAAAAGAAAACTACAAATGGCGATAAAAAATGTAGGAGGAAGAAAGCTAGGAAAAGAATGCATTTTTAACTCCTCTTTATTTTTATGCTAAGATAAAGCTCTTAATTGGCTTCAGGGGCTGAGCTGAACTATCGATCTCGGGACCTGCGGACACATTCGCCAACCGCTTGCTGAGCTCCAGATTTTATTGGCCACATCAAAATTTTCACCACAGTCCCATCATTCGACACATATTTTATAAGTTCTAAATACCCTTAAAATTAAATAGAGAATGAACAAATAGTTATTGTTAATCAACCCTTTTGACAAATCCGTTTTGCCTTTGTCCTCTGCAATCCAAGGCATATTGTTGCCCAATGTAATGAAATGCAAACCAGACAGGAATGAGACATTTTCATTGTGCTTGTCAATCAGGGCTGTGCAGACAGATATATATACTTGAACTTCAGAGACACAGGCTGAAGTAAATAGGGCTGAACTTACAGAAGGCAGGCAGGGAGTTGAACCAGAGCTATCAGAATCCAGTTTGAGATTATGAAGGGTGCCCCTGAAATACAGAGAATGGAATGAAACCCTTGGCAGTTGGCAGTGCTCAGAGGGTGAATCTGGGTGAAAGGCTCATGATGAGCTTTGGTCCCTTAGGTCCTGCCACCATAGAGTACCTTTACCCCTCTGGAGGTGTCCAACTGCTGGTGTCCAGGCTCTAAGGTACACTAGCAGTGGCTCCAGATGCCACAAGGGCAAGTCACATTGAAAGAGGACTCCACCCTTCCAAATAAGAACACCTCCTAGGCGGGGAGTGCCCAAGCAAGGTGTAAGGGAGACCCAGACAGAGGCAGAGATACACAATGACACATTTGACTTATGTTTACAAGTCCTTCCCCAGAGACCTGAAGAGATGGGGGAAGGAGAATGGATTTGGGGTGTCAAGTTTGCCTGACTTTCTGGAACACACATTTAACCAGGAGCCCAGGTTCCTTCTAGGTGCTAAATGCTCCGCTGGTTCTAAAATGTAAATTATCTCAGCTCAAATGCAAGTGGAAAGAAGTCTTCCAAGGGTGGGGAACCTGTGGCCTTCTGGATCCTTGAGTTTGGGCTTTTGACTGAATCCAAATTTTACAGAGCAAATCCTTTCAATAAAAGGGGTGCAGCAGAGAAAGATAAAGCTTTTCTTGCCTCCTTTGGACCTTAAAAAAGAATGATCTTGAAATCAGAAGGCCACAGCTTCCACACTCCTGCTTGAGATAGAATTCTACTCCCAAGGTGATAGGAAAGGTATCTCTGGACTCCATCATATCTTTTGGCAGTGACTCTCATCCTTGATGCCTAGGTCTGGAACCCCCACCATCCATTTATCACCAAGCTCCATTTCCCCAGGCTTATTCCACCAATTTGTCTCCTTCCTCCCCTTCTTACTGAGGGGCAGATGCTGCATAACTTGAATTATCTTTTCTTTTGCTCAAGCTGAGAGGGAGTGTTCTTGCCCCCTAAAGAAAAAATACTGTCTTCACTCCCAAGGAAATTCGTACAGTTCAGGAATGGTATTTGGTAAAAATCGAATTGCCTGTTGTTTTCGCACTTGGTTTGCAGCCCTCATCTATTCCTTTCCTAGTGGGGGGACTGGAGGAAAGGGCTTTGACATTAAAACAAAGCAGGGAGCCTCCCTTTCCTCCCCCCACCTCCAACAACATAGAGTGGGGGTGAATTAGACTAACTTCGGATTTGGACATGAATGGCAAACTATGGCCCGCAAACTACAGGTCAGATGTGGCCTGTAGCCTGTTCTATTTGTATGGCTCCAGGAGCCAAGAATGGTTTTTAAAATATCTTTAAAGGTTTAGAAATAGAAAAAGAAGGAGGAAGAGAAGAAGAGGGGAGGGGGAGAAAAATATGCTATAGAGACTGAATGTGGCTTGAAAAGCCTGAAATATTTTCTGTCTGGCTCTTTATGGGAAAAATTTGCCAACCCCTGAACTAGCGGAGGGACTATAGTTTCAGCAGAGGCTAGGTATTCTTAACCAGTAGGTTTTATCCACCATCATCCTCTGATTTTTCAAGCTTCATTTTGCATATGATATGATTTTTTTTTTCAGGCTCACTCCTCAATTATTTCTGGGAATAATTTTGGCTTTGGAGAAAGGCAAAAAGTAGTGTAGGGAGGAGGAGCCCTCAGGAGAAAGAGAGGATGAGAAGAGAGAAGATAGGAAAAAGAGTTGTGAATATCTCAATCAGTGACTAGGTGACCTCTGACACTGAGGGTGGTTTTATTGTCTTTCTTCTTTGACTACAGATACATAGTTTATTGACCCTTTCTGCGTGACTGAGCCCTGAGGGGCAACCACAACTGCCAAAGCAAGCAAGGCATGTGAGTCCAGGCTAAGTAAGGCCTACCTTCAGGAAGCCCCAGGGAAGTGACCCCAATTTCCTAGGCCTGGGGGGCTTTGAGGAATGGAGAGGCCACCTCTCTCCCAATTGAACTGCCCCTTCTCAGTGAGGGCCTGGAGTTCACCCCCTCTTCTCTTTCTCTCCCAGAAAGGCTCCCCTCCCTTTCTCCCATGGACAAATGCAGTCAGCTGGTAGACTTGGACAAAAGTTTTAGGCTCCCTCCCTCCACTCTCCCCATTTAAACTATAAAGATATGTTAGCATAAACATTCTGGGGTGCTCCCAACAACCCAGCTTGCCAGGATTGCCTAGCTAGGCTTGTCTTCTTAGGTATGTTTCTCATTTCTTTCCTCTTCCCTCCCCTTCTGGCCCCCACATCAGGAATTTTTCTTTAAGACTAAGTCCCTCCACCCCTTCAACTCTTGCTCCTCAGACTCAGCTTTGGTAGATTACAGTTCATCTTTTAAGCCTGGTCCAGGTTGGTGAACAGTTCTTCCAGACCCAAGTAGCCATTCCGCCGGCAGAGTTGCCAAACTTGGCACATTTAAAAACCCAGGACACACTGTTAAATTTGAATTTCAAATGAACAGTGTTTTTTTTTTTTTTAGTGTAAGTATGTTCCAAATATTGCATGGGAGATACTTATACTAAAAATTCTTCATTCTTTATAGGAAATTTGAATTTCACAGGACGTCCTGTATCTTATCTGGCAACCCTACTTTCAGGAGTATGGTCTACTCTAGATGGTTTAAATTGTCACACCAAAGGAGCTCTCTCTTCCCAAAATGTGGCCTGACCTTATACCACTTGCCAAGGGAGATGGAGCAAGGGGCACTTCCTACGCCTAGGGTTTTCCAAAGGCCCATTTGTGGGAAAATCAATTTGGAGACAGGGTGGACCTAAATGCCTGAGATAGGCTGGGGCAAAATTTCTGTTCTGGCTCAGTGGGTGTGTCCTTTCTCTTCAAGAGGCCCTGAAGCTGCCCTGGCTAGATTGTTACCACTGGGCTGACAGATGGACATTGTTCCCAAACAGTGACCAATCGCACCTGTGACTGCCCTAGCCCCTTGAGAGAAGCCCCATGTGTCACGCACCATGAGGCCTGATACACTGCAGACATTGAGGACCAGTGCACTGGGGACCTTGAGATCCATGCATTGCAGGCCTCCAAGTTCAGTGCGTTGGACTGATCCTCCTGCCACCCCAAAAGGATCCAAGACCAGAGTCTGTCCTGTGCATCCTTTCCTATTTTGCTCAGGCTGTGTGAGCCCAAGGCCCCCTTCCCTTTGTCCCTCAGAGTTCAAGTTCCATACTGACCTAGCCTGAAAAATCTTCCTCACCTTGCCACCCCTTGGTCCCTTTTTCACTTTAACAGGGCTGTCTTCAAGGATAGAGGAGCCTGATTTCAATGAGAATACCATATGGGCCTTCAGAGTGTTCAACAGGTGGAGTTCTCAGAGCCTGTAGTCCCTCTGTCCAGCCCTGTACTCCCGACCTCAATGCACACACTTCTGTCCACACTGACTGTGCAGAGGCCCCTCTGCAGCCATCCAGGGCTAAAGGTCAAGTTTCCCAGAGGACCAATGACAGAGTGAAGTGGATTTTATCAGCAGACATCCATTCTCCTCCTCCCCTGCTCCCCAGCCCAATCGCACATTCCTCCATGGAGGTTCTTCTTATCTATCTACCTATTAAATGAAAAGGGGGAAAAACACAGCCTAGAATGCCTTTTCCCCCACTCCCTCAGTACTAGATCCTAGGGCTGAACCTGTCAGCAGCTGAGTGGCATCAAAAACATTCCAGAAGACTCCTCTCCCTCCGTCACTTTAATATGCCTTTCCTACTTTAGAAAAGCTCACTAATTCTTACCTCTTAGCTCTTTCTCCTTCCTAAAGTGGTTTTAGCCTCTAAGGTTCTTTTGGAGACAAGGGAGCCTCCAGTGCCTACTGATACAAACCGGAGTTCTTGGTGATTTATATAGCTGGTAACCACTAGGGCATCTGTACATGCTTGCCCGTTCTCCCAAGTTTCTAATAAGCCTCCTACGAGTAGAAGGGGACCCATTTCCTTGATGCACACACTTAAAAGCTCTAGCTCTCACATGATCTGTTACTTTTGTGGTTCTCAATTAGAGAGTTATATTGCATTATCTAGTTTTTGCTATTAAATTTCACATTTTCCCCCTCAATTTGAGAGGGGGAGAGGTTGCCTGCCATCTGCTCCAGAAACAATTGAGTGGAGCCAAAACCTCTGGCTCCACATTGGAATGTCCTGAGGATCTTTGAAATATTCAGATGCCCAGAGAAACCCCAGAGCTTCTGACTCACTTGGTCTAGGGAGGTGGGTGTCATATCACTATTTTTGAAGCTTCCCAGGGGATTCTAATGAGGAAACCACTGAGCTAAAGTTAGTCAATATCTGGAGCTTCTTTGCTCCCACCCTGCAGCTTTCCCAGGCTTACATTCTTAGCCCTGGCATCATCATCCAGGTCTGAAGATGCTCCTACTAGATGTGTTCTGGGAATAAACTTGGGGTTTCCACTCCAGACTGCTATCCCTATCTATTCCCTTTATGCACCAGATTTCCCCTTGAAAAAAGACCTCACCTTCAATTTCTGCTTCGCTCTCCCTACTTTGTAGAAACAGCCCCTTGGCCTGATCTGAAGTAGAAGAAATCAAGGGCTTCTGGTGAAGAAATGCTTTGATCCTGGGCCTGGACCCATTTATTTTATTTCAATTAAAGAGCTGAAATTTTACTGTTGCAGAACAAAATTTCCACTTCAGGACAGTGAGGGATGGAGCTACCTGAAGTAAAGGGCTATTCTGATTCTATTTCTTTCCATCTCAGCAGATCCAGCCCTGGATCCAGATCTTTCTGGAAGGATCCAGTCCTTTCTAGAAGAAAAGAGAAGAGGATGGGGGTGGGGAGCATTCCAGCTCACTTGGAATTGTTCTCCAGTAATACTTCCTTTGCTGCCCCTCCTTCCACCCTAGGTCAACTCCCCCCAGCACTGGCAAAGGGAACCTTATGTCTCTTAATTTCCAGATGGTGGCAAAGAACCAAACTGTTCAGGTATCACGCAGTTTGGTTTAGGCTTCAGGGACATCTCTCTGAAGTTGTGAAAGACAGGGAGAGAAAGGGGCAACAGGTTGCAATTCAAGTTCGAGAGTGATTTGAAACTGAACCTTTTTATTTTTTCCTTCCAAAAACTTTTTTAAAAAATTCACACAAGCAATATATTAGCTGGCTTCACTTCAAAATATTTATAATTTGCCTGCCACATGTAAGACACTCTGGGATGCTGAGGTGAAGATAAGAGTAAATGATGTCAAGACTCAGTTTTGTACGTGGTCCAGCAAAACATTGTAACACTCTGAAAACAAATGCTGGGGTTTGAAGTTTTAGAACAAATATTCTGTGAATACTTTGTTGAATACTTGAAAGTTTGGGGTAATTATCAGAGTTTTAATTTATATATAAACATGTCTTTCTTGGTTATTTCTTTTCCAATGCAGAAATGTTACTGGGGTTTGCTGGGACAAATACCAAATCTACATATTATAGAACAGTCTATCTTTTCATGAGGAAAAAAGTAATCAGCTTGAGTTTATTATTTTCCTAGTTTGGGGAGTGGCTTCTTCTATTATATTCTAATTTTGTCCTCTTCTGCAATATATAGTCTTTAAGATCAATGATGGCATTTAATATTTCTTATGTTCTGGCCCTATTTAAAAAAGTTTAAATATCACTTGGTAACAATTTGAGGCATCTTCTTCTTCTTCTTAATTTCACAGTTCTGTAACTTCCAACAGCACATACATACAAACACACACACCCACACACACACAAAGGATAGCTTTGGGAGTTCCATACATGGGCTTCATTTCATGAGGCATGTTTTCATTCTGCAGCCGTGGTGGGTCCAAATCATTATGTGGAATGTAATGTTCAAATGCATTGGAAGGCAAACTGCTCTGGGAACTGGCTTGGCACTACCTTGTCATCACACATGTCATTTAATTTTTGTTGATTGTTTTTATAATGTAGGTACATCACAAATAATTTAATGAATACTTTCCCCTCTCAGGAATGGGGAAAGTATATTGTCCATATGCTCTTTAATATCAAATTTTCTGATTCATGGAAACCACATATGAAGTGAATTATTTTCAGTATTATCAAGTGATCTTTGTAGTTGTTTTAAAAGGTTCATCCAGTTATATGCTGCTTATGTGTGCTACTTCATCAGAGAATGGATATAATTTAAAACAGAGTCCTTGATCTTAAACCAGAAGTTTCAGACATTTACAAAAATCCCAATATTTAAACCCAAATGTTAAAAAAAAATGTACGAGAAGTGACAAACCACCCCTTTCCCAAAGAGAAGCAACATTGCAGACTTCTTTGGGTAGTCAAACAGGCTATAGAGGCATCCCATGCCACACTCTGCTTTCTGTTTCATTTTCTTGAAGGGAAAGACATCTGAAGGAAATTTTCCTCTGAGCAAAAGGTGAAAAGGAGGCATCCCAGCCACGTGGTGGCTGTCCTCATCTCCATCTCCACACTCTCCCCCTCCCCAGGCTAAAAAGCCTTGACTCAGTCCCTTCCATTTCTGGTTTCAGTAGAAGGAACACATTTGGACAGGAGAGGTCTTATAACCAGTCCATCAATTTACTGGGTTGTGTTCTGGGGTTTGTTTAGAAGGCCTCCACATCTGCATCTCTGATCTCCTCTCAACCCCTTTTTCACCAGATTCTGCAGGTTTATATTTTGAGTTTTCAGATCTCATCCGCAGAATTAACAAAACAATACCCTCTGATTTTAAGGCTACAGCCTGCTTATCATCACTACCTACCAGCATGAGCAGGAAATATTGTTGAGAGAGTGCTGCACGGGTTGGCCATGTGCCAGGCTCAAGGGCTAGGCTGAGGCAGAAGTCAGACCTTTGGGGTGTGTTTGGGGGAGTGTGTGGTTATTGATGGAACTGAAGTCTGCAAAACTTCCCAAGAAGTAATCATCGATTGTGTGTGTGTGTGTGTGTGTGTGTGTGTGTGTGTGTGTGTGTAAGAACAGGCCTTGCTTAGGCCCACAACACATCCCACCATTAGCTTCTCCCTGTTCTTTCTTGAGACACCACTTATGACAGCGCCTGGGGTGCCGGCACTCTCAGCGGATGCTTAGGCAGTCTCCTCTTCCTGTTGGTCAGGAATCAGAGGATCTTCTGCTTTGGAATTCAGAGAGTGAAGTATCAGGAAATTGGAGCCAAAAGCCCAGGAGACAGCAAGGACCCCAGAGCTGATCCTGATGGCCATTGCTCCTCCTCACCCTGGAGACCCGAGAGGGCCTGGGGAGGAGGGACGATGGCTGTTGGGGTTGGGGTGGGAGGTGGGGGTGTGCAGGGGATTGAAGGTTGGCGTGGAGCCCGAGCTACTTGCTCTGCCTTAGGCCTTCATTCCATTCGGTTCCCCGGGCGGGGGGTGGGGGAACCTCCTCCCCTTCCTCTCCTCCTCTTCCACTCCCTCTTCTCCGCCTACATGGGGCGCTTGGATCCCGCCGCTTCCCGAAGCCCCAAAGGCTCAGTCTGCCTATCCTGGCTACGATGGCACAGGGGTTCTCGAGCTGGGCTCTGGGGCTCTGGCCAACCTTTTCGTTTTTCTTAAAGGGAACCAAAGGGCGCAGCGTCTCGCCTCCCTTCCTAGCCCGCCGCCGCTCAAAAGGAGCTGTTTAATTAAAGGGGAACCCGCAATGTATACGTCAGATAAAAGCAACGCTCAGAATAAACTAATTAAAACATTGTGTTTGCAACACATTTTATTTCTCTCTCTCCTTTTTTTGATCTTCGCTGTGTTTTAAAGAAATGTCATCGCACCATAAAGCGAGCCGTGAAACGCTATTTCCTTATAGTGTGCGGCGCTTTTCAAAGGCTAGTGTGATATATTTTAGAAAAGGGATCCTGCTGTGAAAGCTTGCGTGTCTTCCCTTTACCAAACTAAGCTCTTGTCAATCACGCCGAGCCCGGTCCAATCACTGAGATCCTTTTTGGAAAGCAGCTCATCCCGCTGTGCTTTTATACCGCGCTCCTCAGCCTGTTTTGATGCATTTTTACCAGCACGTCCAGGGGAATGAATGATGAGGCCGTGGACAGTGCAGGCCTGGCTTTCCGATCTCCCGCCCGGCCTTAAAGAGGCGCCGGCGCATTGTGCGTGGCCCAGACTTTCTAACTTGGCGGTCACTTAGCGGGGTTACCCCGACGTCAACCCGGGTCAATGCTGGGGATCCAGTTTATCCAGGCTGCGTGATCGCCTCTACCCGGCCGCCGCGGGCCTGGATCGGCGAGGCTCAATAGCCACCCTCCTAGCTCTTCTGCCCTGGGAAGGCAAGATGGGGTGCAGCCTGATGCAGCACCTCAACCACGGGGAGTCGAGGCTCATCTTTAAGATGCGCCTCCTCTCCGTAGCTGTGGGATGGGTAGGGAAGAGTCAGGGCCGGTCGCCCCCACGTAAGAAGTGTCTCTGTCTTGCCTTGCCCGGGCTGAAGTTAGGGCGTTGGTTTCAGTAAGCAATGAGTCTCTTCTCTCTGGCCCCATCTCCCTGCCCCATTATGCCCAAAGTTTAAGGGACTTCCCTGCCCTTCAGAGAAAGGCAGTCCCAGCCGCTGAGAGGCAACGAAACGACATGGACCATGGCATAGCTCATAGAGACCTAAACAAGTGGCCCAGACAGAGGCGCTCACAAGTAAAACCGAACTTGTGGCCCCTGGCTGGACCCAGCTTACAATTTCCCAATTGTGACACTTATTGGTCTAACGCACCACGGAGCCGCGGAGAAGGCGCGGATGGCCCTGAATGGCCAAATATAAACTCGTAAACTGCAGCGGAGGACCCACGGCAGAAAGGGCCTGTGCCAGCGCCTCCCGCTTGCGAGGAACGGTTGGCCAGAGCCGCCCAGATCCAGAGTTCCACAGATTCCTCCCCTCCCTGCCATGGCTGGGGGCGCGCCCCGCCTGGGTGATGGCGGAAGCTTTTGATCGTCACATTGGCTTCCCAGCTCCCAGAGAGACGGGGGAGGAGGCTTTGTGGTCCTCTTTTCCGGCTGTGCTGGCACCGTTGCCTGCTTTTGTTTCCAGTTCCACTTCGAACTTGAACCAGGAGAGTGCAAACCGCTAAGGTCTCAGGAGATGAACAAGTGAAAGCTGTGTGAGATTTATGCGTTTGTAAAATAGACCAAACTCTGCATTTCGAAATAGTCATCCAGTGCGACTCATCCGTCCATTCTGCCTCTGGGTCTCTTACCTCTGTCTGTCTCTGTCTCTGTCATGCACACTAATACACATACCCCTTAGTCTCCGATTACACCCGCCCTCCCAGCACATGTTCGATTTCCACGAAACGACTACCACCTCTCCACCCAGCGCCCAGGCACACCTCTATCTCCCCCCTGCCGGTTTCTTTCTTTAGCATTCCCTAAAGGATTTTTCATTTGTGGTGGGGAGTGTCTATTCAGGAAGTGAGGGTGAGGAGAGTGCTCAGCTCCCTTCAGTTTTTGTTCAGCTACCCCTGCCCTCCAGGCTTTATCTTGTTGGAAGGGAAATCGCTGCCCATCCCAAACCCTTCCCAAGAGTTCTCCGTGACGACTACATCCTCGGGCTGACCCTATAACGAGGGAAGGTAAAGAAACTTCCTATCCCGGCTTACGGCCCGGTCTCGCGGTCCGAGTGGGCGGAGTAGTGGGACTCAGACGAGCTGGCATCCCCACCCATCCCTACCAGGTGTTCCTCTGCTCCCAAGAGCTCCTCTCATCTTCTTCCCATGGCCGGTCTCATGGAGAGCAGGCCCTGCCGGTTAGTAGCTTCTTTAGAGTTACCTCCACGGACTCCTGCCCGCAGGCCCGTGGGGTGGAAGAGACGCCCCCCCCCCCGCCCCTCCGACTCCTGGAAAGGAGGAAAGTTGCTCCTGTCTGGTGCAATCGGGACTTGCTGGTATCTTCCGGGAGGCCTCTAGAGCCTACCCAAAAGCCTGCCTTGGGGCGGCGTTCCTCTTAGCAGCTTTATGAGACAAAGGGTGAGTTTTTGCCATAGCTTTTGGCAAAGTCTACAAGTAGAAAAGTGGCCCCAGAGCTATCGGGTCCCAGTGCCAGCGCCAGGGACCATAGGAGCCTGTGCACCATGGGATGCAGGCGCGTGGAGTTTCCTCTGCCTGGGTTTTGCAAGTTGACAGGGGGTGAATTTTTGCTGTGACTCCTGGACCATGCTGCTGTCTGTCTCTCAGCGACAGATCACTCAAAAATTTCTGAAATTCTGGGTACAATGGGGAGCGGGGTGAATTCGTGGCACATATTTATGTAAAAAAATTCCTCAAAATAAACAGTTCTTTTGACATGGGGAATTACTTGTTGCCTCCAGTGAATACGTTGTTACCCTTCTTATGTATTGCTTAGCCGTTCTGGGAATAGGGGTGCGCTTTTAGGTTTCGATTTCCAGGTGTAAAACAGTTCAAGTGTGAACTCGACGGCTGTAATAGGTAATTTGTTAAACAGTCGTGCTTGGGAGACGAGCACTGACATCCATGGGCGACAAGCCTCGGGCATCTGGGGATCCTGTGACCACTCAAACACAGTCAGAAAAGCATGAAAAAAATGCCAGCGCCGGGACTGACCCGAGCTGCCGCCGCCCAGGGCCCAGACTGAGACCCTGACACGTTCCGTTCCTGGGCTTTTTCCACAGTTTAGGTGTTCGATTCATCCTTGCTGAGGGCCCCAGGGCCAAGCCAGGAAGCCCAGAGCAAATCCAGGACTCTACCGCAGCAGCCGCCATTAGCATTTTCCTCCAGCAGACGCGCTCTCCCCGGCTCGCCGCAGAGCCCGCCTGTGCCCCCGCCGTCCGGGAGCCCGCCGTTCTTAGGCCAAACCCGGAGGAGCGGCTCGCAAGCAAGGCCGAGGCCTAAGAGCTCGGGAGATTTACTACCATCGGGACAAGCGAGGCGGCCCCCGCACTTATGATCTAGCTTTTCATTGGAAGGGTGGGGAGGATGTGGGTGTGACAGGGTGTGTGCGGTCTACCTATGAGGGATCAGAGGAAATAGGAATCAGAAGCTGGCTTTCAGCCTTGGCTAGGCTCCAACAAGTTGGCTGACATTAGACCAATCCTGGCTCCTGTCCAGGTCTCAGTTTCCTCATTGTAAAGCGAGATGTCCTTCTAGTACATCCTGCACAGTACCTGGTCGCTTGCTGTAGAGGCGGACTTACCCTATGTTTATTGGGCAAATGGATGGACTCATGCCTGTAGTCCTTACCCCCATTCCACAGGTTCTTCTAAAAACTTCTTTTGAGCCCATCTGTTCCTCTAAAGGGACTTCCTTCCTGTCTACCTCCTCTGTCCCCAGGACCGACCCTGCCCACGCAGGAAATTTTCCACAGACGCAGTTGGAGGTTGCCGGTGTCTTGGCAGTACAGCCTCCCCACTCACCCACCCACTCTCTAGTCCCTAAGCCCAGCGATCCCAAAGGTCAGGGGTAGGGGCTCCGCAGCAGCAGGGGTGGATTGGGGGCTCATCAGCGGTCTGTTTGGCCTTCTCTGGACTTTGACTTAAAGGGGCCGACAGTGGAGCCCTTTTCAGGGAACAGAAGGTCCACTTTACTGTCGGACTGCCTCTTCCAAAAATGGGGGCGTTAAATGTTTAGGAATCCTAAGAATAAGGCGATCCAAGCTGCTGCAAAGAAGCCGAGGCCGATCTCAGGCTGGGCCCAGCCAACTCCTGGAGGTCCAAGAGCCATCATACGCAGCTCTCCAGCTGGCTCTCCAGTGCCGGGCTGAGATCACTGTCTGGTTGTGAAATCGCACCAGTCGAGAACACCACACACAAATAGCTTCTTTACCGTGCTGCGTGATCATTTCCTCGGGGGGTGGGGAGGGGAGGGCCTCTCCTGCTCCGCAAACCAGAGAGGCGAGAAGTGAGGATTTCAGCGAACCGCTAAGCTCCTGCGTGGCGCAAAGCTCCTCTGCTGTTGCCCCGCTGTCCCCGCCGCCGCTTCCCGGCACTCGCCTTCTTCGCGGATCTCTTTCTCCTGCCTCGGTGCTGCCGCCACATCCCAGGCCAAGAGTTGGAAGAGGGAAACATGTCCCCTTCACTCCCTGCGGTCGAGGATCCCTGATGAACTCGCCTGGGGCAAACACTTAGTGCTTTGTACAGGAGGCCCTCCAACCTTCAAAAGTCTCGGGCACGCGCCTCCTCCCCCATCTAAATCTTCAAATCTGGCCTCAAAAACCATTCACTCGCTCAGGTCTGCTTGCCCAGTACACTGATTGGCCCTTCTTCCCTTTGTGCTTGTAATTTTTCTAGACTTCCATGTTAAACTAGTTATCCTCCATTAACATCTGCTTCCAGCCAGGTCAAAGTCTCCTCCTCACACAGCTTCTCTACCTCATCCTGGACTTTCTAGTCATTCAAAAGATGGAGATAGATATTCAGAGTGCTCCAGAAAAGCAAGAAAACAGCGATTTATTTAGCACCTATTAAGTGACAGCCACTGAATGTAAATTGTCTCAAGAAATCCCCTCCCCAATCCTCAGAAGTTAGTTGATACTATTATATGTCATTTTACTTATAAGAAAACTGAGGCGCAGGACTGACTTGCTTCCAAGGATTTGGAATTCAGTAGACTCCTTCCCCACCAAACTTTACCCACCTGAGCTCTTAACTGCTATGCTCTTCCTTTACTCCTGGGGCTGGAAAGGAAGCGCCAAAATTGAAGGACAGGATTGGGATGGGAGACCTACTGCCCACTGAGTCTGGCTTCAGCAAATGTCTGTCATGAAGTACCAGATCTGGAATCCTGTCTAAACTGCCACTGACCAGCAGTGGTCCTTGGTCCTTGGGGGGAGGAGGGGAGACATGTCGCCTCTCTGAATTCTCCTTTATCTTTAAATTGAGAATAATGACAGTCACCTGCCTCTTCATCGGGCCAACATCAGAATCAGGAGTTAAAATGTCTTTGACACTGTCAATTATAATGCACTGTTGAAATTAGCTGATCCTGAGGGGCTAAGTCAGAATTTTGAGGAGTTCTTATCCTGCCGGGGTGCTGGGAATGACAGCCCGCATGGTGGCAGATGAGCTCGCTGGCAAGTCCCCTGACCTCTTGGAAGCCGTCTCTGGAGCATGACTCCCGCATGATCTGGGAGCCCGTTGTGGCCGTCAGAGACATGCACGGAGTCTGTGGAAGAGTAACGGCGCTCACCTGGCAGGCTGTATGTCGCCAGCGTGAGGGACTGAGGCTGTTAGGAAAATGCCTTGTGTTCCAGAACACCCGGTGATGCTGGTTTGTATTTCGAGGTCGCTTGAGTCCACATCTAGCTTGGGTCTTCAAAGTACTGGGTCAAGTGTAAATAGAGTAGTTCCTGCACTGGTTTCCGGGTAGCCATTCCGGAAGACCTTCGAATGGGGAGCGTTTTGGAGAGATTAGCGCTTGCCTGCTCACAACACCGCGGCCAAGTCGACGGCAGAAGCCCTTAGTCTGGCCTTGAGGGTCCCTAGCTCCAGGTAGAAGAATGGGCACAGCTTTTTTGCTTTGAAAAGGTTAAAGCAGGAAAACCGAGGTGCTGGAGTGACTCAGGGCAAGGTGCCAAAGAGCTAGTGAATAAATACTTCTCTAGTCTTGACATGTATGTCTGGCGCTGTTCTGGGATGACCTGAGGGGTTGTGGAACAAGGACCCAGTGATGCCCTGGGACAAGCAGTGGCTTCCGCTATTAGTCTGCCTGGGCATAGGGAACAGTGGCCCATCCTGTGCCCACCTCAAAATGCCCCATTCCTGCAAAGTTTGAACTGCCTCTCATCATGTGTGCCAGCTGAGTTATGGGGACTCCAGTCTGACCTCTCTACCCTACCACAAACACTTCTCTCTGTCTCTCTGTTTCTCTTTCTCTCTGTCTCTTTCACACATACACACTTCATTCATTCACTCACTAATCCTCTTTCTTTCTCAAAGGTCCTGTGGTCAATGCATAGGTTTTGGTGTTAAACAGTTTTAGGAAGGTTTGAATCCCTACATCTTGCTATTAACTAGCTTCCTGACCTGGGACAAATGACTTAAGAACTTTAGACCTCAGTTTGAACATTTGTAGAAGGAGGTGAATGAATAGTGGTGCCCATCTCTAGGGTTTTTCAGGTTAATTAAATGCAATGGAGTGAGTGGCACAAAATAGGGGCCACTCAGTGCTAGCTACTAATATGAATAAAATAATCTCTGATAAAGTGACTTCTTCTGTAATGTGTCAAAGCAAGCAAAGTGGCTCAAAGTGATTAATGCCCTTCACTGTATTTGTGGTGTCCTGGAGAGAAATATGTTGGATGAAGCTACTTTTAAAATCCCTTCCAAACATGAGTTAATAATTATAGCATCTTATCCCACCTGCCGTCATACCAACTGATGGCAGATGCTTTTTTCCTTTAAATTCCCAAAGAGCAATTCCATTGCCCCCTGGAGATGCCCTAACGGGGCTCCTGTCTGTCCAATCTTAGCTAGGGCCAAGCCGGCATCCCCTCCCATAATAGGGCAAGTCCTTCCTGATCTGTTGGCTCATCTTTACACAGCACAGCCAAAGACTCTGCCCCATAAGGATGTGGACCAACAGAAAGACCCTGTCCTTCCCTTCATCTGCATCCCAATGTGTTCTCTAGAGGGTGAAGTGAAGGTAAGAGGATTATGCGAATGTGTGGGAGGAGTAAAAAAATGCAACCTAAGGAATTGGAAGGAGAAGATGGGGAGTGAGAACTCATTGGGCTGACCTCCTCTAACAACATGCATGGTGCAGGTTGGGAAAATGTACGGAATTTCTGCAACCCCTTCCCTAATTACTGCCCAATTCTCAACAGCTCAACTCAATTCTCTTCTCTAATAAGGCAACCAGAAACTTGGCAATGACTCATAATGTGTAAAGTCAGCTCTGGGCCTGAGTCCTGCCATAATCAGTGTCCTAAAAATGAAACTTCAAGAAAAAGAGAGCAGGAGAGTGGACATAGCACTGGGCATCCATATGGGATTCTCTAACTAGCCAAATGACCTTGGACAAATCACTTAAGCTATCTAGGTTTCTCTTGAACTCATGTATAAATCTGAGACAGCTGGACTGGATAATCCCTACAAACCCTTCTATTCCTGAAGATCTGTGACCTCAGCTCTGTGTAAAAGTCAAAATCCAGTTTGACAACATTGAGAGAATAGTCTGGAGTGGAGCTGAAATGGGGCCTGGGAGGATGAACATGGTATTTCTAGGCTCTTTGTATTATTTCTGAGAAGATGATTTTTGCCTGAGAAAGGAATAGATGAGAAATTACCATAATCTATTACTTCAAGTATCCAGATCAGCAGGAGGTACAGCATAACAGAGAAAATAGAAGCAGATTATTATGACCTGCTGAGGAAGCCCTGAACTCTTTTTCTGAGGTCATGATGATTCCAGGTTCCAGCTGAATCTGTCAACCATAGCTGAAGAGTCTTTGCTGCACCTATATTGGACAGTGTCTCATGCCTCTGGGAAATTGTTCTAAACTCTCATGGTTTTGCTTGACCTTGGTTAGCCTCACTACATGGACTGGTTTTTGTTCCCCAGGCAGGTCACTGGTGAAAAATCAGATGGGATCTTTCTGCCTGGCCTGGAGAGGCAACAGGCTTCTTTAAACTTCCAGAGTCTTACTTATAATCATTGACACCAGATGATCTAGCAGATTTATAAAAATTGAATAAGTCTGGGCACAGTGGCTCACACCTGTAATCCCAGCATTTTGGGAGGTTGAGACGGGAGGATCGCTTGAGCTGGGGAGTTCAAGACCAGCCTGGGCAACATAGCAAGATCCTGTCTCTACAAAAAATAAAAATTAGCCAGGCATGGTGGCACGTGCCTGTAGACCTAGCTACTCAGGAGGCTGAGGCAGGAAGATCACTTGAGCCCAGGAGTTTGAGGCTGCAGTGAGCTATGATGACACCACTGCACTCTAGCCTGGGAGACAGAGTGAGACCCTGTCTCAAAAAGAAAAAAAAAATGAATCTGTTTGTTTTGGTGGGTCTGGGCGTGGGGATATTTTGCCCATTGTTCAGTGGTTTCTGACTTGGCTTTTTTTCCTGTGATTTAGTTTCCTGACTATTTTTACCTCATTTCAACCACACATAAGTACCATCTAAAACATATTTCCTTGGGTAAAATGCATTTTAAATTCCAATCTGGGATGTCCTGCCTTAGTAATAGAAAGAGAAATATGAATTCATAATTATGTTAACTCAACCTTTATGTAAAAGAGGCAACCTTACATGCAAACAAGACGTGGAGAGTCCCAGCACAAATCTCGGATGCTTACTTCTTCTTTGTGAAATGAAGCCTTCATATCATTGTGTATCTTAATAGTACCTTTTCTACCAAATATTTAAAAATGGAAGAACTCATTCAAAGGAGTAGCCTGAGTAACCAGCCATCTTCAGACATTCATGCTTAGAAAGGAGCAAGGCAGTCTCCCAAATAGTCCAGGTCAAATTGTGGTACAAGAAATACCATAACAAATAAACAAACAAAACTCCATACAGAAGGAAGTCCCACTGACTGGATTTCAAGAACTCTTTGTTATAGCTGAATTCCTGTACAGCGAAGGAACTTGGCATGAGCCCATACAGTTTGTTCTAGCAGGATTTGACCTGTTACTAGAGCTAAATCCTGGGACTCTGTGAGGCTTGACTGGACTGTGCACGGAGTGCAGGACCAACCATGGACAACAGATGCCATCAGGGCTGCTTGCAGGCACAGTGACCGCCCTATGCAACCAGGAGCAGCAGGTTTAGGCTGATTCTCAATACTGCTGATTAAACTGTTCCCTGGCTAAACCAAACTTTGGTGTTTTTACTGGCCATGGTGAAGCACCGTCACTAACATGTATTCCAGGATGGAGTGATTCATCATTCTGATCATAAAGCCTGTTCTGGGATAAACATGGGCTCAGGGAATCTTGTAATGATATTTTAAAACAAAGTCAGGAGATCTCAATATAAAACTCAGGAAGCAGGGACAATTATGCAAAATGGAGTCAAGTCACTGGACTGTTTTTAACCTAGACTCCCCAAACTGAAAATAGTGAGAGGATGTGAACTAGCCATCACATGCAAAAACATTATCTAAAGACTTTCAGCAAGAGGGGGTAGACAGGAGGGAGCAACATAATAAGATAATACTATCATTATATTAATAAATAAAAATGACTAATTTCTTCACTCCAGATTGCAGGGCACAGACATCCATGAGTTTTCTCTCTCCCACATTCCTCAATTTTTTCTTTCTCTTCCCCTTTATCTGCCATTTTAATGTCATTAAGATAGAAAATTCTTAGGTTTTTATTATTTCCCCTGTTGTGTCCCTCAATTTGTTACCATTTCTATTTCCTCCTCTCTAACACCCTCAAAACATGGACATTTCTATTTACTTGTTCATGACAGGCTTGTTAAGTCTATGTTTGTAAAGAGCAGATCATTTAACACACTTGGAAGATGGTAAGTAAGGAGTGTTCTACTATGTCGTCAGGAAAAGAAAAGCTCAAACCTGACATTGACCATCTGAATGGGAAACAAGAATCATTCGTTCAAGAGTGTTCACTGAGCAACTACTCCATGCCAAGCACTATGCCAAAACCGCCCCTCCCCCATGTTAGAATCATTTTATAAAGTAAAAATAAGTACATCAGATCCAATTCTATTCTGCATTCTTTCATACAGTCGACATGCACTGAGCTCCAACTACTCTCCGTCAGACACTGCTCTAGATGCTGGGACACAGAGATGAATAAAGGACATTCCCTTTTTTTTCCAGGAGTTCACTGTCTAGAGGAGGGAAACAAACAAGTAAACGAGCAAATACAAGGCAACCTTCTGCACTGCTACATTCCAATTAGGAATCATGGACTCCTTGTTCTTCATTAAAAATAACACAAAACTTCCCAAGTCTTAAAGAAAACTCTAGGAAAAGTTTCAGATAGATGGCAATGGCCTCACAAGCAGTCCTCGTCTCCTTCCTCATTTCTCCTCTCTTTAGGGGTTCTCTCACTTGGGTTCCCAATGCCGCTAATTCCCCATTAATTCATTTTTTCATTCAACTCACATGTATTGAGCTCCTATTGCGTACCAGGTACTATATTCCATGCCTCAGATACTGAGATAAGGCACTGTTTCAGCCCTCAATTGAATTCCCAATCCAGTGGGGAGGACAAACAAGGAAAGAGTCAATTACAATTGGCAATTATGGTTTTGTAAGTGTACATTCTCTGCAACTTACCAGCCACTATCCAGTTATGTGCTGGGTGTCAGGTACAATAATTATAATATATTTCTTAAACTTAATTTTTTACATTAAAATAATTTAATTTTTATTATTAACATTATTATTGATTTTTTCTACTGAAAGCACAAATTTTTTCTTAGATATATGACTTTTCCAACAAAGTATAAAGGAAATATGATATCAAGATTGATACAAATAATTCTAAATCAGAATCTTCATCTATACACAATGAAACTAAAGAGGAAAGCAAACCAGAAATGCTTTTTATAATATAAGAATAACATCTTACTCTCAATATAAAGATTTCAGTCTCTGACTCATCCCCCAAATAAAAGTCTTTAAAAAGATTTCTTTAAAACTATGAGATAAGAGATAGGATTATTTGAAGATGAAAGAGTTAGAGGAAAATGTTTGGTTTGGCATAGCACTATTCCCTCAACATTCTACTTATAAGCAAAGAATCAGAATTTTTAACTGAAGCTTAAAATATTTTGCACATGGGTTGTTTCCACATCTTTGCAATTGTGAATCGTGCCATTATAAACATTCAAGTGTAGATGTCTTTTTTATAGAATGTCTTTTGTTCTTTTGGGTAGATGCCCGGTAATGGAATTGCTGGATCAAATGGTAGTTCTACTTGCAGCTCTTTGAGGTATCTCCATATTACTTTCCGCAGAGGTTGTACTAGTTTTCAGAACTGGAGCCCATTTTACTAAGTGAAATATTACAAGAGTGAAAAAACAAGCACCACATGTACTCACCATCAAATTGGTATTAACTGATCAACACTTAGGTGCACATACAGTAACAACATTCATCCAGTGTCGGGCAGATGGGAAGGGGGAAAAAAAATAAATATATACACACCTAATGGGTGCAGTGCGCACCGTTTGGGGATGGACACGCTTAAAGCTCTGACTTGGGAGGGGCAAAGGCAATATGTGTAACCTAAACATTCGTACCCCCGTAATATGCTGAAATAAAAAAATTTAGAAAATAAAATAAAAAATATTTTACATAAAAGAGCTGGAATCTTCATGGGTGTTGTTGTACTTTGTTTTTTAAGGTAGTATTTTAAAAAATAGCTGAAATAATGTCTCATCTTAAAATGTTTATTATTTTACATTATCTTTATTTTCTGTATTTACCTTGCTACTTTTTGATAATACTTTATTAATTTTATCATCTAATAGTTAAACCAGAATTAGGGTGTGTGTTTAATTTTTTTTAATTTTTAAAAATTTACACATAATAATTGTACATATTTATGTGGTACATAGTGTAGTAATGTTTCCATATATACAATGTAAAGTGATTAAATAAGGGTAATTAGCATGTCCATCACCTTACTTCAAACATTTATCATCTCTTGTATTGGGAACATTCAAAATCCTCTCTCCTAGCTATTTGATAATATATAATAAACTGTTGTTAATTATAGTCACCTTACAGTGCTATAGAACACTAGAATTTATTCCTCCTATTTAGCTGTAATTTTTGTATTCCTTAGCCAATCTCTCTCCATCCCCTCCTCCCCCTACCCTTCCCAGCTCTGGTAACCAGTATTCTACTCTCTACTTCTGTGATATCAAGTTTTTTAGTTTTCAGTGATGAGAACATGCAGTATGTATCTTTCTCTTCCTGGCTTATTTCACATAACATAATGTCCATTTATGTGTTAGGTGTTGGGTATAATAATTATAAATCATTATATTTATTAAAGTTATTAATTTTTATATTAAAAATCATTCGAGCTTTATTATTAAAATTATTATTGTTATTGTAATCAAGATTTTTTGCATGCTTATCATTCCAGGTACTTTAGGTGAATCACTACATTTAAAGTGTCCCCTCGTTTGCAGGTGAGGAAATGGAGTTGCAGAGAGATTCAATCACTTGCTTGTTTCCCTGGCTAGTTAGTAGCAGATTTGGAGTTGGGTTGTAAGGCCTATCTGAATCCAAAGACTGCATTCCCATCTACCCCATTATCATAAACAAAAGACAATCTATGTCCTCAAGAAGCTCACAGCAGTGGGGGAGATGGAAAAGGAAACAGACAATTATAACACCATGGGACACTAAGATGAAAGTGGAGAAATAAGTCTTTGCTGAGGGTATTAATTAGAAAAGGGAATGATAGCAGAAGATTCTGGTTCTGTTTTTTTTTTTAGAATCAGGAAATCGCTAATTTATTTTTTATTGTGGTAAAATATGCATACATAATATTTATCATTTTAACCATTTTTAAGTGTACAGTTCACTGGCATTAAGTACTTTCACATAGTTGTGCAACCATCACCACTATCCATCTTTAGAACTTTTCCATCATCCCAAACAGAAATTCTATACTCATTAAACAGTAACTTCTCATTCCCCTCTTTCCCCAGCCTCTGGTAACCCCCATTCTACTTTCTGTCTCTACTTTACCCAGTATTCTGAATATTCTAGGTATCTCATATATGCACAATCATACAATATTTGTCTTTTTGGCTTATTTCTCTTAGCATAAAATTTCAAGTTTCATTCATGCTGTAGCATATATTAAATTTCTTTCCTTTTTAAGACTGAATAATATTCCATTGTGTGTATATAACATATTTTGTTTCTCTTTTCATCAGTTTATGGACACTTGGTTGTTTCTACCTTTTGACTATTGTGAATAATGCTGCTATGTACAAATATCTGTTTGAATCACTGCTTTCAATTCTTTTGCATATACATCTAAGAGCAGAATTGCTTTGCCATATGGTAGTTCTATGTTTAAACTTTTGAGAAACCATCAAACTATTTTCTACAGTGGCCACACTATTTAACACTTCCACCAGCTATGCATGAGGGGTCTCATTTCTTCATATCCCTGCCAACACTTGTTATTTTCGGTTTATTATTATTATATCTAGCCATCCCAGTGTGTGGGAAGTAGTATCTTATTGTGGTTTTGATTTGCATTTCTAGAGGAATAATGATGTTGAGCATCTTTTCATGTGCTTATTGGCCATTTGTGTGTCTTCTTTGGAGAAATATCTATTCAAGTCCTTTACCCAGTTTTAAATTGGGTTGTTTTTGTTGTTGAATTGAAGAAGTTATTTATATATTCTGAATATTAATGCCTTATCAGATATATGATTTGCAAACATTTTCTCCCATTCAGTAGGTTGTGGGGTTTTTTTGCTTTCTTCATAGTATCCTTTGCTACACAAATGTTCTTAATTTTAATGAAGTCCAATTTATCTATTTTTTCTTTTGTTGCCTGTGCTTTTGGTGTCATATTTATGAAGTTGTTCCCAAATTAGATATCATAAAGATTTCCTCCAATATTTTCTTCTAAGGATTTTATAGTTTTAGATCTTACATTTAGGTCTTTGATTCATTTTTACAGTTATTAAGGTCATGTTTAATAAAATATGGCATATTAATAATGGTATGTTTAAACTATTTTATTAAATGGAATGTGTAAGTTACAAAAGAGTATTTACAGAATACTCTATTTTATTTTATTTTATTTTTATTATTTTTTAAATAACTGTCTTTTGAAAATTTATTTTATTAAATATATATATATAAGTTGAATACCTAAAAACAGTGAATAGAATGGTGGTTGCCAGGGGCTGAGTAGAGCAGGAAAATGGAGACGTATAGGTCAAAGGGTACAAAATTATATAGGATGAATTAATATAGAGCATGAGGACTATAATTAATAATATTAAATTGTATAGTGGAAATTTGCTGAGAGAGTTGCATTTAGGTGCTCTTACCACAAAAAAAGAAGGTAACTGTGGGAGGTGATAGATACATTAATTTGCTTGACAGTAGTAATCATTTCACTATGTATATGTATATCAAAAACGATGTCACATACTTTTGATCCATTTTAAGCTAATTTTTATATATGGAATAAAGTAGGGGTCCAATTTCATTCTTTTAAATATGGGCATACAGTTTTCCAGCATCATTTGTTAAAACAGACTGTCCTCTACCCACTGAGTGGTTTTAGTACCCTTGTCAATAATTGATTGACCATAGATGTGAGGGCTGGTTCTATTTTGAGTGTGGGCCCCTCTCATCATCATGATCTAGTTCTTGAGTCTAGTTAAATGGGAGGAAGAGATCATGTCCATGAGGCTTGATGATTGCTGGAAAAGACTTAAAACAATATAACTTTATCTCTCTAAATATATAGGGCAGTATGATTCAAAAAAACACGTTGTGCATGTAGCAGTTACATTCATGAGCTTCACCTCCTACATATGGACACTCAAATAAGTATTTGTTGAACAAATATTAAAAGCCCTTTATTCACTTGGTAACAATTTAGTAAATTGCAATTTCTATATGTAAATATATCTCAGCTTCTATAAAAGCAAATGTAATTCCTCAAATTAGAATCTGTGACATTTTCAAATATTCTGATAACTTCTGAACTTTAAAGGAATTTTCAGAGTTTCAGAAAGTTCAAAGCGTTCTTTGATTATTCTTCTCCCTCTCTCTTTTTTCCCCCTTGGCCTTTATGTTATACAACACAGTACAGACCCAAAGCTCTCTTTCATAAAGGTGCTATTAATCTTTCTCACACCCGAAAAATGAGTGAGTACATAATGACCCAGAGTAAACAAATTTCCTCACGTTTACACTTTGCAAACATGAAAAGGGAAATAGATTAAGCTGTTCATTCTCTCTCTGTGGCTATAATACGCCATGCACTACACAAGTGGAACGCAATGTGTTGCATTCCATACTCAGCTATGTGACAAGGATTCTTAGGTGTCCAATGGAGTAGATGTGTCCCACACAATCGTGAGGCAGAGTCTTTCCTGTAAGCACATGTACCCAGTTCTCTCCACTGTGAACCTGAAGCCATTTTCAGGAACTCATGTGAGGTTGGCAACCCAGTGATTTCCTATGGGCAGACCATAGGGCATGCCTAACAGGGCCCATTTTGTGACTGACTGCCGAGCCTCCATCAGGGAAGATCGATAGTTGGCATGGCAACGGACTCGTTTCTCCAGAAATGAGCTCCTCTTATTAAATTTTGCCAGCTATTGATCAATTCCTCATCCACATATCAAAACATGACAAGCAGTTAATGAATCACAGATCTGGTTGAGTTAAACCACAACAACAACAGCACAAATATTCAAAAAAGTTAGGGCTGAATCTTTTTCTATGAATTCGGTCCAAGGATTCTAACATAAACAATGACTGGTATAGTATAAGTCCATGTGTAAGGATGCAGATTTACCAAGACAGGTACATGAAATGAATAAAATACACTTTCACAGTAAATTTAAGATTGTGATTTGGTCTTTTTTTTCTCTTTAGATACTTTAAGACAAAGCTATTACTTCATACCATGCATGCTCTTATTTTCCACATTTTATGCTGAAAGACATAGTACCTGGCTAATCTGGGGGCAGCCCTGGATGTTTCTTTCCTTTAGCTGTTAATGGTACCACCACTCTTCTTCCTGCAATTTTAGGCTCTCAGGCTCTATGTGTGAAAGAAGGAGTTTGGAAAAGAGAAAGGATCCCATTGTGAAGAAGAATGGTGAAGACCATGGAGATGGGTTTGACTCATCCCCTTCCTATTTTCCTTTCTTCAACTTCCTTTCCATTTCCTGGCCACTCAGCACCTCTCTTCAGCTGATTTTTGCTAACCCAAATAGAAGACTGATTTCTCCTATAAGTAATGCTTTTAGTTGAGGATCCTCAGGGGTTCATCTTTTTTCTTCCATTAACCAACCTCATGTCACTCTAAAGAGTGAAAATAGCTTAACACTCTCAAGTGTCCAAACTGCAGATTAAAACCACACAAAGGGTCTTAACGATGTCAGACAAGCCACATAGTCCATCAAGCGAAACCATGCCTTAAACAAAAGATTTGCTGCAACCCTTATTTACATGAGAGATAATAACAGTCTGCCTTCAGTTTCTTCATATCTGATTTAATATAATTCCATTTAATCTAAAATTTTATTACAATGACAGATTTTCAGAGATTCAAGAGTCACCTTCATAATCCTCATCAATAAACTTGATATAGTTCAGAAACTGCCAGCTTCTTATTTACTCATGTAACATAGAGTATGATAACACTTCATGATGATTGGTGGAAAAGGCTAGTGGGGCTTCTGTGTTATTATGTGAGATCTATTTGTATAAGAATTTATTATCATAAAAATAAAGTTCCTTTAATAATGACTCTATTAAAGGAGCAGCCTCAAGAGCTCTAGCAGGGATTCCAAACCTGAATTAAAATAGACTATTTTGCATAGGGGGAATTAGACCCCACATTACTGATAAGTGATTTCATTATGTCTGATATTATCAAAATGACTGCTGGAAGAATTAAAAGTGATTGGCTGTAGAATATAAGTGGCACCTATTTGCTTCTTGGAGTGTCTGGGAACTTTAAAAAATGCAATTGGCTAAAACAAACTAAAATAATTTAGGACTAATAGCTACTTTATATATGTATGTATATGTATATATATTACATATGTGTGTGTATCTATGTGTCTTTGGAGGTTTACTGGGTATTATTTTTTATAGTAGTGTTCTAAGTATCATGTGCGGTAAAATGGCATTTCCTAGATATTCAAAAAACTACTGAGTAATTCAATTCAACTTAAAGTTAAATATGTTTTTGGCAAGTTAAATATGAACAAGGTAAATGGTACTAGGTCCCACAGGGCAAAGGGAGTTGGCTTATGGTTTCTGAATCTAAAAATGTTAATCTAAACAAAAAAGCCACATACTGATAACAGTCTCATGTTCTTATAAAAATTACGCCTTGTTAGACTAATCAGATGCCCTTTTGTGACAAAAGGCTCAGCCTGTTAGGTTGAGTGGCTATTGTGGCTGTCATCTAGCCTGGATGTCTCCCAGCTTTTGATTTGGTTTGTGAGGCCACCTCATGGCAGCTAGGAAGATAGGTTCTAACCTCCCTTCTTTGTTAGCCACACTAGGAAATTCTCAAGGATCCAAACCATCGTCATGCATTCTGAAGTTCCCAGAGCATAGTATAGTGCCCAGCACCCCGTAGTCATACAACCTACATATGTGGAATTGGAAGGGAAGTTCTAAATCAAGAGGGATTTCTAAATGAGCCTGGGATGGAAGGGAGAGTGTGTGAGTGGCAGGTGATGTCTGAGGACTCTGCTTAGTGCTGCCTGCAGTCTATCTGCCCCAACGAATAGGGGGCTAGAACAGAGGGCCCACCACTGTTTTCTTGGGCCAACAGGCTGGATGGGTGAGGTAATAGGAAAGTATTCACATCCGTGCACATTCCCTCTTTTTGTATCTGGGCTAGGGATGGAGCTGGGGCTTTATTTAACCAGTAAAATGCAGCAGAAATGACACTGTGCCAATTCTGAGTCTTAAGCTTTAAATAGACCTGACTCTTTTCAATTTTTGTGCTCTTGGGAGCTTTAAGCCACCACGTGAGAAGTCCAGCTACCTTGCTGCAGGAAACATGTGGAGAGTACAAACAGAAAAGGAGAAATTATGAGACTATATGGAAAAAGAAAATTTCACCCGTGCCAACATCTGAGATGAGCCTGGTCCCAGATGCACCAACAGCTGAATGCAGCCACACAAAAGACCACTGGAAAGACCAGCAGATGAACCACCCAGATGAACTCAGCCCAAATTGAAAAATATGAGCAAATAATGTGGTTGTTGTAAGCCACTAAGTTTTAGGGTAGTTTGTTACACAGCCATAGGTAACAAACATTTCACAATTATTGGGAGGACTGGGTTGTATACAATTGGGAACCTTTTAGAGTAGATTGTGACTTCTAATCTCCAAGCAAGGCAGAATAAAAAAGCTAGTGTAAGTTATAAAATGAGGAACTTAGTTTAGTTAGCTCTAAGGGACAAGTTTCCTCAGCCCAGTTCAACAGAGGGAGTATAAAGGAGGGAAGCTGCAGGATAAGGTGAGAGTGCATAAAGCAGGCTCAGGTGTCTGGAGTCTTGTATAGCTGCCAGAGGATATTTACAAACTTACAGGTTGTAGTGGAAGGGAAAGGAGACAGATGTTGGTGTGCGCGCACGCGCGCCCGTGTGTGTGTGTGTGTGTGTGTGTGTGTGTGTATGTGTGTGTGTGTTAGAGTGGTAGAGAATTGATATTTACAGAGCACTTGCCAGGTGCTAAACATTGTGCTGAATATTTTAAATCCCTTATCTCATTTAAAACTTACAACAATACTGTGATATAGACATATTTTGAACTGAAATATTTCAGACATATAGATGATAAGATAATTCACAACTGGGTATCCATATTATAGCTCAAGAAATAAAACAGAAGAAATATTGTTGAACATCCCTGTGTTCTCCTCTATGAGTACATTGATCTCCTTTCCCCGCTACTCTACAGAGGGAACCACTTTCTAGAATTTGATCAGTCCCATGCATGTCTTTATAATTTTACTGCAGGCTTTATATTTGTACAACATATCCATATGAATCTCTAAGTAAGCTATAATATTGTTTTACATGTTTTGAACTTTATAGAGATGTTTTCATACTATGTTCCTCCTCTTGCAGGTGGGTTTTTGATCAATATAAGTTTTGTAAGAGGCATTCATGTGACGACATGTAGTTTTAGTTTCTTTATATTCACAGCTATTTAGTACTCCATTGTGTGACTATACTGTGATTTATTTAGCCATCCTCCTCTTGGGGGACATTTTGTTTCCAGTGCTTTGCTATTACAAACAGTGTTGTCATGGACACGCTTATCCATGTCTTCTCGTAGATAGCAAGAAGTGGGATCGTGTCACAGAGTGTGGATATTTTCAACTTTATTACATATTACTAAAACAGTCTTCATATTTACACTCCCATTTGCAATGTATGTAAGTATCTATTTCTCCATCTCCTTGCCATATTTTACATTACCAAACTTTAATGTTTATGCCAATTGGATCATGTACAATAATGAAATTTTTGTGGTCTTAATTCTTATTTCCATGGCAACTAGAGAGAGTATCTTAGTCTGTTCCAGCTGCTACAGCAAAACACCTTAGACTGGGTAATTTATAAACAACAGAAATTTATTTCTCAAGGCACCCTCAGATTCAGTGTCTGGTGAGGGCTTGCTCTCTATTTCAAAGATGGTGCTTTCTTGCTGCTGTATCCTCATATGGAGAAAGGGAGTAGCTAGCAACCCTGAGATCTCTTGTATAAAGGCTCTAATTCCATTCATGAGGGATTCACTCTCAAGCGCTAGTCATTTCCCAAAGGCTCCACATCTTAATATGAACACGTCAGGGATTACATTTCAACATATGAATTTTGGAGGAACACAAACATTGAAACCATAGCAGAGAGTTAACATTGTTTCATGTATTTATTTACCATTTAGATTTCTTCTTCTATGAATTGTTTCATCATATATACTTTGTCCATATTTATTCTGGGTTGTTAGTTTTCTTTTAGTTGATTTTAAGAGGATCGTTATATATTCTAGATACTAATCTTTGTCAGTTATATGTGTTGATACCTATAACATAAACAAGTTTGCATATCCTGTTTTACAGACAAGGAAATAGAGGGAAATAAAGGGTCAGACAGGTAAAGTAAGTTTCCCAATCTCACATAGCTAATGATTAGCTAAGCTGGGATTTCAGTCCATGTCTGACTACATTTGAATATAAAATACAATGGCTGCATTTCATCCACCTACACTTAAAGTCTTTATTATTCAGAAGCCTTTGAAATAAATGCTTTTGAGGTCGCCAAAATTGCTCTCATTGGAATCTCTTATTCTTGGAAGGTTCAACTTAATATCTTAAAATAAGACAAAGAGAGAGAAATTCAAATATCTTTTATTGTCAGGTCCATATAAGTCTTTGGATTTGCTTGTATTTTTCATAACTATCAAATGCAACTCAGACATGTATTAATACATGCTAACACACCTACAGATATTTAAATTTTTCCTGCCACCAAAAATACTACCTACAGGGTCACTGATACTATTAAAAAGTATTCAAAATTGATCAGTTTTTATAAAGAATGTTTTACATGGTAGCATGGCTGATCCAATTGATTGTGCTATTAAAGTGTGATAAAAAAATCCCCATGAAAATAAGAATGTATTGATTCCCCTAAAACTGTGGATTTAAGAAACCATATACAGACAAATGTACATATAATTGCTAAAACAAAAAGTGTCCGGTTTGTTTTGTACTAACAAATAAAGTAAAACTGAAAGAGAGAGGCCAGATTTTAGAAGCATAAAAGAAATGCCAACAGAAATTGATTTAAGAATGTTCATTCATTCATTTATCTTATTTCCTTTTCAATATTTATTGAGTGCCTACTATGGCCCAGATGTCATTCCTGTTCTCCTGGAGCTTAGTAGTGAGAAGAAAGAGAATAGTTGTTAAATACCTAATTCTTCAGTCACTGAACAGATTACAATCAGATATATATGCTATGAAGAAGAAGTATGAAGTACATCAATTAAATGGAAAAAGGCATGTTTTCCAGGAGAATTACATGCCTGATTTCAGTTTGGCCCAGTGGGTGGAAAATCCATAAGAGAGATGGAAAGCAAAGAGTTACTGGGACCTACATAGGGGAGAATGGAATGAGTACAATGATGTGCTATCTAAGCCACAGAACCAGAGTCAGTGAAGCATAAAACAAGTCAGGATGAGACTAGAAGAATGATTATAGATTTACTTACTTCTCTTACTATAAGAGAGATATTAATTACTGAAGAAGCTCAAAGGTCACTAAAGAAGAAAATTATCCCAGCAATGTCTTCAAGAAAAAAGAAAGAAAAAAGAAGAAAGTGATGCTTCTAAGTGGTGGCAATCACAGGGCTAAAACAGAAAAGAATGAAACAATTAGCAGCAGGCTGTGGAAGGATGGACCAGGCTTTCTTAAGAGGGCTTGGGGAAGCAGAGAGTGGGTTCAGGCAGTTGATCCCCTATGTGGCAGTATTAAAGGTGAAGGCCATTTTCTGTCTTAGAAAAGGGGAGGAGCCTTAGTATGAATAGGGGCCCACCACTAGGTGGGAAAAAGGAGTGCAAACTCATATATGTGCTTAATGAGAGGAGTCAAAAATGCTCCCTACAGGAGGAGAAACTAAGAGGCCCTGGGACAATGAAGTGTCCCTTTGACTTGAGCCAGAATAAACTCGCCAAGTTTCTTGATTCACAGGGGGCACAGCCTTTTCATTTTCGTGCCAAAAGACCATCTCCTAGGATATGGAGACCATCTGTGTCAAGGAGCAAAGCCCTTAAAAATGATTTCAATGTAAAATGTGGCGTGACGGGGGCCATATTGTCTGACACTGTCCAACCCCTTTCGTATTTCAACAAGTTAAGCACAAAGGAAGTAAAAAACAGCCAGCAACAATGAACCAGAATTCCCAGACAGCTCCAGGGGAGAGCGAGAAGGCTTTGACAGAATTAAGACAAGTCAGTATGGATGTGCACAAAGGTGTCTAAAATCACTAAGTACAGGGTTTGAAATGAGCAAAGAAAGATGGCCAGCTCAGTGAGAAGCCACGGCCATGGGCCCCATGCTGCCTCAGCTCCTTGCCACTGAGGATCACAGTGGGAAGAGGAGAAACTGTCTTCCCTGCGCACACACAGGCTACCAGTCTGCATGAATCTGCAGCTGCTAGAATTAATTCCGCTCAGGGCATGTCACTTTCCAGTGGTTGCTCAGCTGTGCTTGGTGAGACCAAATTCTTGATAAACAAAATCTTGCTTTCCATACTGAAATACTTATTGCAATGATATGATGTTTGGAGCTTACTTGGAAATAATCCAAGATTGGAATGGGAAGAGTGAGCGAGGGCATAGATGAAACAAGATTGGCTATGAGATCATCATTGCTGCGGCTGAAGAAAGGCACATGGAAGTTTATTACGCTATTCTCTACTTTTTTGTATGTTGGGAATTTTCCATGAAAAAAGAAAAGACACGGATCGGATCACCTGTCCCTACGTCAAGGACTTTTCTGATTGTTTCACATTCTTTCCTTTCCCTCCAAAGAGTACTGCCTCTCTTTTTTTTCTCCCTTCTCATCTATTCATTCAACAAACATCTCCAGACATGTATTTTGGACAAGGCATTATGCTGGGCACTTAGGGGCAAGCAGATGGATGAGTCTTAGTTCTCAGGTCACAGTTTCATGGGAAAGACAGATGGAACATAGATGTGGCCAGGCAGACTGGGAGAAAGACTGGCATAAGAAAAGGAGAGAGGGAAATCACTTTTGGTTGGTATCCTTTGGAAGGAATTTCTGGAAGAAGTGGGATTTGAGTTGATCCCTGAAAGAAGCATACAGTTGTGTCTGATGGATATGGGGGTGCAAGCCTGCCCCTAAAATTTGTGAGGCTGGGACAATAGTTTCCCCAGACAAACTGACAAACTGATACATAAAATATGTTCTAGCATGGGGCAGCAAGGGAGCAAAATGAAATGAAATGAAATAAAATAAAATAAAATGTGTTCTATCTTCCTGCCTTGACAGATACACATTCATAATAATTTGAAAGGCCAAGTTAGAATTTAAAGTTCTTGTACTTCTTGGAGTTCTGGAACATGGCCACATAGGGAGAGCTGGTCCCTGGCCCCAGTCCTCTGACCTATAGCCTTTCTTTCTTCTTTTCCTACACTGACTTTCATCCCTCACCACAGGGGACTTCATGCACATGCAAATAGATGCCTTGGCAGTCAGATCCAGAATTCATCAAAAAAACCCACAAACAGCCATCCCTTGACCACTCTTCAGACCTAGGGATGCTCACACTAGCAGGATCACTTTGTCTTTGAGAAGACAGATACAAGGAAGAGTCCTGCTCAGGCCCTGGAAGTAGATTTGGAGTAATTTCGGCAGGAAATTCTGACGTTCCAGGTATCTTATGCTTGCTCTATGAGAAGGATGTAGGGAGCCTAGGCTCTGGGTGGACACTTTGCCTTGGCCCTGCAGATTTCTTGCCCTGTGGCAGGGGCACAGTTAGAGGACAGCCAGAGCAAGGTCCTCTAAAGCACAAAACCAAAGACAGGGGCCCCTCTTGCCACTCCCAAACTGTGGTTTCTGGTAAGTCACAGCTTTTCAAACCTTTGTTTTTTTGTTTAAATTTGCAAAATGGAGATGATAATAGGACCTAACTTATTGGAGTGGATTGGGAATTAAAAGAGATGATGCATGCAAAGCTTTTAGAATAGCACCTGGCATGTTGTAATTGCTCACTGAGTGAAAATAAAGCCAACTTGATTTCTCTCCTGCTGAATTAACTGAGCAGACTGGTTGCTTTTGGGGGGAAGTGCGTGAGAAACAGCTTCGAAGAATCTCGTAAATACTTTAATGAGCAAGTCTTAATTAAGTGTGTAGATAAGAGTCATTTGTCATAAAAGCATTGATTTTGTATGTGCCGGAGCTGAAGTCTACCACTGATGGAAAGGAGGTTTGGGTAAGCTCAGTCACAGTGAATCAAGAGAGAAAAAGAAATGTTTCCTTTCTTATCAGGGGAGACAAATACATTTCTTGACACTTTCTACCTCTAGTGGCAGTAGTTTGCCTGCAACTATTTCACATGAATAATGTGCTAATTACAATTAATTAGTGACCATTTATCACAGGAGAAGATAGAGTAAGTGATTGGAAGGGTTGCGATCTTAACTTTGTGGTAATAAAGCTGCATTTCCATTCACACATTCGACTGTTAGTTATGTAAAAGCAGGTTAGCAGTGCGGTTAAGTATGCAGGGCTCTGGAGCCAGATAGCCTGGGATCATGTCCCAACTTTGCCACTGTGTGACTACGGAAACATTTCTTAACTTCTTTCTTTCTGCGACGTGGTAACAATAATAATAGTAATAATGCCGACTTCATAGGAATGTTGCAGGAATTAAGTTAATATATGTAAAGTACGTAGAACAGGCACATAGTATGCCCTATATAAATATGGTCTTAATGTTCTTATACTGAATTCTGACAGAAATCACTCTACCTCCCAACTATTACTCACTAACACCTTAATCAGATTTAATAGGGCTTAACTATATCCTTAGGAAACTTTATTATTAATAATAATAGTGATAATTATTAGTATTTGTTAAATTTTTATTATATATGAGGTAGCATTCTAAGTTTTTTACTATAAGCATCAGCTCATTTATTTCTTATGTCAGTCCCTTGAGGAGGGTATTACTAATCATCCACATTTGATGGATGAGGAAACTAAAGGTCAGAGAGGGAAAGTAACTTGATCAGGGTCACTCAGCTAATTACTGATGAAGTCAGATTTCAAACCCATGTCTGCTGAGTGCAGAGCCCTGCCTGCTGCACTGCTTGAACAGAAAGGTTACTATTTCTCTGGAGCCAATGATGGGAATAAATGTCATTTGTTGAGAACAAAGCCACTACTTCAGCCAGACTCACCGTGATGTTACAAGGCAAGGGGCACAGAGAATGGGCCCTTACGCCTGTGACAGACCACTGCCCTGCAGAGCCATGGCATAGGTTCCAAGACATGAAGGTTGCTAGGGATCATGAAATGTAGCAGAATCCCTTGTTGCTGCAGCACGTGGCAGGGATGAACCATTGATGAGTGCGGTCTCAGGTGTAGGCTGTGGCTGGTGGTCCCACTCCTTTTCAACTACTTGGATTTTTGAGGGCAAGAGGGCTGATATATCCCATAGAATGGCTTGCCAACATGGGTCTTCTTTCCTGCGCAGATCTCCAGTAGGGAATATATCCTACTGTGGAAACGTATCCAGTGGGTCATTGACAAGAAACAGGTTTGAAAGTATGCTAGCTATGATCTTCATACCCAGCAAGGTCTCTAGAAAGGAGTCCTCAAGGAAGTGTGGGACTGAATGTCAGGTGCTTAAGGAGAGTAGCTATCTGGGACTCTATCCAGTGGAAACTGGCATCCTGCTTATAATCTGAAAGAACCATAGGTGGTTTGAGCTGGAGTGAAACTTGGAGATCATTGAAATGAAACTCCATTTATACACTGAAAAACTGAGAAATGGAGGCTCCAAGAGGGCAGAAACTTTTCTAAGGTCATACAACACAGCATGCTTCCCTTTTCTTCAGTTTGCCATGGTGAGTTTCTTCTTATTTGCATCTACTGCGGGTGCCCTGGGACAAACTCCTTCTGGCATATTTATCAGCTGTGCAAAGTCTATACAATGAGATGTTTTCTTTCATTTAAAACTAATGTTGCCTCAACAGTTGAAATTGAAGTCCCCAAAAGCATCATTTCCTTACTAGGATAATTTTGCTACAAGCTTTTCATTAATCCAATCATAAATTCAGTAATGTTATTTGGCAGCTTACTGAAGTCTTCAGGAGCCACAGGGGACTGGATGCATTGTCTGTTTTTATGACCATAAAAAGAAACAAACACTAAGCTAAATAAGCTCAATTAAAAAATTGGTTTTGTTTGATATAACATAAGAAACTCACTCACTGATTCATTCATCCAACAAATGTGTGTTGAGCACCTACTGAGCGCAATATATTGCACCAGTACTATTGGGACTACAAAGATGAATCATTCATTCAGCAAACACTGACTGTACACTTCTTTTTAAGGAGCTTTCAGTATAGTAAGATTAACAGTTTATAAAATCAATCTCCCTAATACAGAGAACAAGGAAATAAGGGCCATAAAAGGTGTATGAACAAAGTTCAAAGGAGGAAAGAGTCATCTCTGATGAGACCAGGGAAAACTTCATGGAAGAAGTAATATTTGACTGGGCCTTGAGTCTAGGTAGGATTTGAATATACACAGATGGTCTTAAAGGACATTCAGGGTGGGGAACATGGGGTGTTCAGAGGCATTGGAAGACACAGAGTGTTTCAGCTTGGATAGAATATTTTTTTTTTTGAGAAAGAGTCTCGCTCTGTTGCCCCAGCTAGAATGCAGTGACATCATCATATCTCACTGCAACCTCAAAACTCCTGGGCTTAAGCGATCCTCCTGCCTCAGTAGCTGGGACCACAGGCACGCACCACCACGCCTGGCTAGTTTTTCTGCTTTTTGTAGAGATGGGGTCTCACTCTTGCTCAAACTGATCTCAAACTCCTGAGCTCAAGCAATCCTCCTGCCTTGGCCTCCCAAAATGCTAGGATTACAGGTGTGAGCCACCACGCCCAGCCTAGAATATGGTTTTTCAATCATGTTTGCTAGAGCTGCTTTAGGGTATGCTGCAGAAAAGGAAGAAAGTAAAATTGGAGAAACCTCAGGACATTTACCCCAATTTCAACCAAAGCACCTCTGCTTTGATATATTTTCTACATCACAGTTCCACATAAGATGTCATTTGGCGGGAAAAAAATGTTCCACTGATAAAAACAAAAATTTTAAATGAGTACAGATAGGTTGCATGGTGAGGAAAAGTCAAAGAAAAGAGTGGAAAAGTTAGGCTGGGACCTGAGCACAAAGGACCTTGAATGTAAGCCTAGGAATGTAGGCCTCATTGTATAGATATTGGTAGTGAACCACTGGGGAGTATTAATCAGGGAAGAAAAGGATGAGATTCATAACCATTAGGGTGCAGGGAGTAGGAGGGAGACTAGGTCAGAGCAGGCAAGATTAGAGGGCAGGCATCAGTTAGTTCATTGACAGTTGCCTGGATCCCTGTTTTCTGAGTGCTGCTCTATAGCAAGCACTGGCCTGGGTAATAGGGCTACAGCAGTGAACAAATGGACAAAATAGAATTTATATTCTAGTAGGAGGAGGCAGAAATAAATGTATAAATGATACATCAAGAAGTGGTGAGCACAAAGATACAAAAAGTAAGCAGGATGAGGGGACAGAGAGTAATGAAAGTACTATTTTAGACAGGTTGGTTGAGGGATGGCCGCTCTGAAGGAGTGACATTTGAGTAAGGAAGTGAATGAGATGGTAGATGGAGCTCTGGGGCTGGCTATATGGAGGACTGTATTCAGGCCTAGGACACAGTGGGTTTCCTGTGGTAAGTGTGTTAAAATGTGGGTAAGGAGGTGGCTGGAACTGAGTGAGCAAAGGAGAAAATGTTGATAGATGAGGTTGGAGAAGTACTAAGTGCCAGGACATGGAAGGCTTCATAGGCCATGCCAGGGACTTTGGATTTTCTTTTGAATATGTTGAGAAGCTATTGGAGGATTTTGAGCCCAAAAGTGACATAATCTGATTTATAGTTTTAAATTGATCATTCGGGCTGCTCCATGGAGCATAGATTAGGGATGGCAAGGGTAGTTTGTTACATAACAATCCATGACTGAAACAATGTGTGCATGTGTGTGTGTGTGCCCACGTATGCACATGCATGTGTGACTGTTTCTGAGTGCTCAATTCTGATCCACTGGGCTTTTGGTCTGTTTTCTCCATCACTCTGGCTTTGTAGTGGGCATTAATAACTGGCAAGGTGACACAAAAGTTTTCAGATTGTATGTACACCATTGACATAGATTTTTTGAAGCATTGTATTAAAGCTGGATGATATTACATTTTAGTAGAAAATTTATGGCCGGGTGCTGTGGCTCACACCTGTAATCCTAGCACTTTGGGAGGCTGAGGCAAGAGGATTACTTGAGCCCAGGAGTTTGAGGTTGCTGTGAGCTATGACGGTGACACTGCACTCTAGCCTAGGAGACAGAGCAAGATTCTATTTTAAAAAAAATAAAATAAAAAATAATTTTTGCGGGTATTATTGAGGATTTATATAAACCATTGTATTGCCCTTTAATAATGAGAGCATCCCTGGTGAAATGGGTTATTTAGAGTCTTCTAAATTTGGCCACATCTCCCCCTTTTATTATTTGTGCAGTAGGCATGTCCTACATTCCAGCCAAACAAGACTCCACTGAATATATTCTACACTTTCCTATTTCCATGCATTCCTTTGCTTATGCTGCTCTTCCTGGGATACTCCCCACTTCTCAGGGCTACATGTGGCAAATATACCCATTCTACAAGGTTCATGTCAAATATCACTTTCTCCATGAAGCCTTCCTGATAGCCCTGACAGGATGTGATCTCTCCCTTCAATGAATCTTGATGCCATTTGGTTGGCATTTTCCTTCTGGCCCTTATCTTACTGGACCTTTGTGTACCTGCCTATGAGGTTCTTAAGAGCAGAGCTTGGTTTTTACTACTTTCAGTCTCCTGGCAATAGCCTGGTGAACTAAATCTGGTGGAATAATTTGGTTGCACTGTTTACCTCTGATCAGATCTCTTATTCCAAGGAAAGATGAGATATGTTTTCAAGATCCAGCAGAGGCCAAGTTGCTTCAAAGAGTTGGGTATAGGTTCTACCTTCTTTCTGTCCCCTGCTCCTTTTTTTCTTTTTTAAGCAAACTGGTTTACTGATAGACCTTGGATCATATTGGATCCATGACCAATTGAAAATGTGTTTTCTTTGAATGTCTGTTTCAAGTGTTTCCTGAACGGCATCTCCATGTCCTTTTGACTTAGCTTTAGTGGCAGGACAGTTTAATGGTAAATATAAACTGATTTCTTGGCTTCATTTTGATCAAACAGCTGGTAGATTGGCTTTGTTTTTACATCCAAGAGGCCTGGCCAGAGGTGAGTGACTAAAGACAGGCATGGTAGGGTCAGAAAACAGGTAACACCTGCTTTCATGGCCAAGGATGAGATACCAGGCTGCTACTGAGTGTAACTGCTGCATTTTCAGGGACACAAAATGACCAGCAGTATATTCAGAGCTAAAAAATAGGAAGTTATGCTGTCATGTGGCTCTATTACATTTCATAAAATGTGGGAAAACATTTTCAGCGCTAATTAAGCTTCTTTCGAGAATCACAGAAATTATATTGACAAATAGGTGAACTAGATGGCACCTTTGGCTACTGTCATAAGATTGCAACCTTGGGGGCAGGATGGTGGAAAGGGGCTTTGACCTTAGACAAGTGCATCTCTCTCAGCGTTTTTTCCCCTCACCAGCAAAGTAGGGAAATACCACCTAACTTGCATGGTATTTGTCAGAATTAAATAAAAGTGACCAACACAGTCCCTGGCACATAACTGTAAACTCAATAAGCTAATTCTTCTTCTTTTTTCTTTCATTCACAAAGATGAACACCCTCCAAATAAATATTTAGTTAGAGGAACAAACACATCCATTTTCCAAGTGGATTCTGCATCCCATAAAGGAAGACGGCATGCATTCCTGAATGAATAAACATAGTCTATGTTCAAGGTCCTTGCTACTCAAAGTGTGGGATGCAGATGAGCAACAGCAGCTCATCTGGGAGCTTGTAAAAAATTCTCAATCTGAGATCCCACTCCAGACCCACAGAATCAGAATCTGTATTGTAACAGGATCCCAGGATGAGTTAGATGCACATTTGAGAACACAGCTCCAGGTACTGCCTTTCAGAAAAATGTAGGAAGCCATCCCAATGGGCTATGGCCTGGTTTGTCTTAAGGTATATCTTAACTAATGGACCTCAACAATGCACATGTGATTATAACAACATTGACGACGACTACATCTTTGTTTGCAATATTTTAGTGAGTTTCACAACAGAAAAAGGGAAATGAAATTCAACTTTTGAAAGCCCTAAATAGGACATGAATGCCTTTTTAAAAAAATATCGCCTGATCCTTACCTTAGATGTTAGCAGGGAGAAGAGAGCAATCTGTTTATGTATGCAGAAGAGGTACTATTTAAAATAATACATGTATTCTTGCTTTTTTTAAAAAAATGCAAAGTTTAAATTATATTTTAAATACCTTTATTTGGTTTGTAAAGTTCACAGATATGCTATTTTACCTAAATTTTTAGATCTTGAAGCTGGTGACCCGCAGAACATTCTAAAAAACCTTTTCCAGACCATGGTAGGAACATAATAGTTCACCTGCTGGTACTAAGTTTTTTTGTTGACACAGGGTCCCACTCTGTTGCCCAGGCTGGAGTGCAGCGGTGTCATCACAGCTCACTGCAACCTCCAACTCCTGGACTCAAGTGATCCTCCTGCCTCAGCCTCCTGGGACTAATTTTTAAAGAGGTGGAAGTGCCTGGCAACACAGTCTTTTAGCCAAATTGTGTAGCTTCTGTTTTCAAAAGGGAATTTTTATGGTCTAATACTTTGCCACTCAACATATCAAGCTACTTTTGATCACAGCCAGGACATAAAATATTTAATACATGTTCAAATATTAGAAGTCCCAATACTTTATCGTTATGGAAAACCTGTTCTTTGTGGCCATCTTTGCAGGCTTACAGGGTGGCTGTCATTTACTCTTTTATTTTAGTTTACTTTATTACTTTACATAATCTTCTGTCCATTTCAATTCTGAGCACTATAAAATGAATATAATAGGAGAAATTTGGAAAAGTATGACTTTCAAAAGTGGGACTATTCTCAGTGACTATGCTTATCAATGAATTATTTTTATATATTTTTTGTCAATTAAGGAACTTGGCTGAATAAGATGTTGACAAGAATACCAACCAAACAGTGAGATATTTAGGAAATAGCTACAGCTAGTCCAGGAATCCTGACTGCTTTATTAATCAGGATTCTCCAAGGCAACAGGACCAATAGAGAGAGAGAGATAGAGAGAGAGAGAGACAGAGAAAGAGAGAGAGAGAGAGAGATTGACATATATCTATATAGAGATATATAAAAGGAGATGACATTGGAATAATTCATGTGATTATGGAGACCAAGAAGTCCCACAATATGTCATCTGCAAGCCTGAGCACCAAGGAAACTGATGCTGTAACTCTTGGTCCAAGGCTGAGAGCCTGAGAAACTGAGGGGCCCCTCATGTAAGTCCTGGAGTCGAAGGCCAAAGGATGTGGAGTTCTGATGTTTGAGGGCAGGAGAAGCTGAATATCCCAGCTTCAGAAGAGAAAGTGAACTCATCTTTTCTCTGCCTTTTTTCTATCTGGACCCTCAGCTCATTGGATGGTGCCTGTCTACACTGGTGAGGGCGGATGTTCCTTGCTCAGGAACTGATTCAAATGCCAATCTCTTTTGCAAACACCTTCACAGACATATCTGGAAATAATGCTTTACCAGCTATCTGGGTATCCCTTAATCCAATCCAGCTATCTGGGTATCCCTTAATCCAATTTTGACACCTAAAATTAGCCATCACACCTACCATCTTGATGCTGATGATTGCAAGTAGTTCCCTGCTTTCCTATAGAAAGCAATCCTTAAAATATGTGCAAAAGTCTAGTGTGTAAGAGTCAAACAATAGACTTGCAAGTTATTGGTGACATGAAAGGGAGTCGATTCCCAGAGAGCTAAAATCTAATACAAAAATCTTCAATTATACCTTAACTTCTAGTCGCAATTTTCAAAAATGGATTTTTATAATTTTATTTCTGTTCCATAGCTTTATTCTTTTTGTTCACAATTGAAGACATAAATGCCTTAGGCCAAATGAGCATCCACTTAAACTAAATATTTGCCATGTTCAGCATATCCAATGATTTCCATGTTTATCTTGATTAAGTTTGAGATTATGTTTCTTGTCATTATTATTAATGTTTTGTTTTCCTTAATTTTGAATTTCCATGAAGTCTAATAAGGAAAAACGTAATAAAATATTTCAATATGTGCACAACAGATGCTGCTGAACATACAGGTCAAGCTCTTTGAAACCATTGTCTGGTAAACAGTGCCAGGATGCATAGAGTGAAATGTGAATTTGTCAGCTGAATTTGGCATGTAAAAATTGGGTTAAGGCTGTTGGGGAATAGCATACAAAAACATACATGCTACTAAAGTCAAATATGTGGAGATGAAAGGCCACCTATATCAACAGCCCAGACCTTTCTCCTGAGCTCCAAGTCTGTATGTTCAGCTTCATACTAGAAATATGGCTTTCCTAGAGGTGCCTCAGATGAAACAGGCCAAAACTGAGTTCATTTCCCCTCTACTGCTCCTCCTCAACCTGTTTTTTCTCATGGACTTTCTGTATCTGGTAATGACTGCACGATCCATCCAATCACTCATGCCAGAAACCTAGATATTGCCTCCTTTCATCTTATTTCTTTCTCCAATCTGTTACTAAAACAACAAATCCTGTTGATTCTCTGTCCTTAAAGTGTGTGTCTTAGTCAATGCCTTCATTTTTACCATCTTAGTTCAGGCCCTCATCCTCTCACACCTGGGTTATTTCATCAGCTGCTTCTCTCCCTTCTCCTTCCTACTCATTCTTTAACAGTCCTCACAGGAACTCTCTTCACGCCACCCACCTTTTCCAAGCAAAAATTAGGTGTTCCTGAAAAGAACATCTATATTCCTTAACTGGTACACTTATCTTGCCATTTTGTAATTGTCTATTCTTTTTGTTTTTCTGTCTCCTTCATTGCTCTTTGGGTGACTTGAAGGCAGAAATTTGTGCTGTTCTCTACTGAATTCCCAGCACCTAGCCCAGTGCTTAGCACATAGTAGGCATTTGATAAAATTCTTGATGAATTGAAAAGAGACCGCAGCATTGCAGAGAATGCCAAAACACCAGCTCTTTCAGTCAATTCAGCAGAGAAAATTGGCCAACAGTTCTTAATGCCAAGTGGGCAAATCAACTAGGTGACTAGGTTTTTCACCTGCTCACGGTTGTGTTCCAATATGGAAACTCATCATTAGTTTCTTTAATCACAGCACTTCAAAGACCTAAATGAAGCTATTCAAGGTAAGGGGAATAGGAAATAATGGCAATTGCAAGTATCCCAGAATAATAACCACAGCTTTTTCAGAAGTAACTTGGAATTAGGTAAAGTGAGCAAGCATTAATGGCATCAAATCCTCAGCACTATGCTAAACTTGTGTGAAGAGGAGAGGGAAACATAGTAGAATGTAAATTACTATTTTTGTCTCTCAGTAATTGAACCATATTACCAAAAAGAAAAATTTCATACATGTGAAACAATTAGAGACTGATAGGATTAGGTTGCAGTACCAGACAGAAGAGAAATTAATGCCAAACCAGTCTAGATACACCAAAATTATACCTCCCCAAAGAATGGTAGCCCACACTGTGGCCTTGAATGTCCCCACTTAATAACATTCCTTCAATGTGACTAGGATATGTATTTATGGGTCCAAATTCATCACAAAGAGAATTAAAATGGCAATACCATTCTGTAACTAAAAAGATCTTTAATCGAGATAAATGAATTTTTCCTGCCAATTTTCAACATTATTTAATTCAGAATTTTATTATGGCAACATATAGCCAACCTAATTAGGCATCTTTGTTTTGGTTATACTGGGATTTGGCTCAAAAAAGACTGTCAGAAAGCCCAGCCCAGCCAAGGTGAAGTGCCCATTGCTGAATGGTGATCAGGGGAAGATGTCTTGGTGGATTTTAGTGCACTTGGATCACCTTGAAGCTGCCTGGGTTTCTACCCTCTTTTCCTGCTGAAAGTGATTTAGGGGGGTGCTGACTTTTCCTTTCTTTGCATAAATCATTATTGTGCAATTTTACTTGCCCTGACTGTCAGAAGATGATTTTGATTTTTGGATTTGACAACCTTGGCTGGGTCTACATAGGACTGTAGGATTGAATGACGACAGGGCTCCATATAAAAGGTGAAGGCAATCCGAGCTTTTCCCTGGCCTAGTGGCAGAGCAAACCATAAGGACCAGTTTGAATCGGGGACTAATTAAAAGCTACAATCCATGGTATGTAGCTCAAGCTAGACCCACGCTGTGCAATACAGTGGCCACTAACCACTTACCGACCAAAATACCTACCAACTCTTTCAGTCAATTCAGTGGAAAAAATCAGCCAACAGCTCTTAATGCCAAGTAGACAGACCAACTAGGTGCCTGAGCACTTGAAATGTAGCTAGTTTGAATTGAGATATGCTATAAGAGTAAAATACACACTTGATTTTGAAGAGTTAGTATGAAAAATTATGTAAATAATTTAATTAACAATTTTATACAGATTTTATGTTAAAGTGATAATATTTTCAATATATTACATTAAATAACGTATATCACTAAAATTAATTCCAGCAGTTTCTTTTCACTGTTTTTAAATGTGGCTACTGGAAAAATGAAATTGACCTATGTGGCATTATATTTCTATTGGCAGCAGCTGATCTAGAATCTTGTAATGCTGAAGGATGACGTGAACCTCAGTTACCTTTCCATAGTCAACTATCTCAACCTTCATTTCCTTGTCCATTTATTTCTGGTGACAGGCACCTGTGTGAATGGCTATTGTCACTGGATTTGTTGGCCACTAAGAGCCTCAGGGTCTGCTCTTGCTCCAGAGCACTGAGGCTTGGGTGATTGGGAGATATATTATTCGCTTGCAGTTGCTGGTAGAAAATACTATGTTGCCAAATGCTGCTCTCAGGAGGTGAAAAAAAAAATTTCAGTTCATCTTTAGATGCCCAAATAAATCTTATTTTTCCCCCAACTGCAACAAAAATATTACAATAATAAAGCATTTGTGTCAACCAAAAAGTATCCCAAACTCTTTTGCGCCTGTAGGGAGACCTGCTGCCAATAAGACATTAAATCTGAGGGAAACATTTCTGCAATTACTGATCAAATACAATACAGCTAAATTTCACCTCCAGCATATCATTTTGATAATGGGTATGGAAATTATCCATTCAATAGCTATTCAAAAATAACTCAGGAAGATTGGTTACTAGATACTTCACAGACTTTCAGAATAATCCTTTCTAATCAGGCTGGTGAGATTTCAATAGGCAACATTTGTCTTGGACAAAATAACCTTTTCGGGGTTGGAGGGTTGTGGGCTTGCTCCTTTTCCCTCTTGCTGTCCAGGAGGTGAAAGCACAAACAGACAAAAAGGCAGGGACTGTTTCCCTGGGGCTGAGCTGCTGCCCAATACCCACCAAAGCTCAGTGCAGACAGCTGTGCCTGCAAGTTAAGTGAGGCGCCTTAGCACTTATCAATCAGGAATCAGCGGGGCTTCTAGAGTTGTCCTCATTAAATTTAAAGTATATTCTCTCCCCCAGCAGCAAATGTCTCCATTGCCATCCATTTCTGCACATTCAATTTTAGGCAATCAAAGAATGCTGGCTTCATCACTGTCTCCGAACAGATTTCCAGCTTGACAAAGCTCTTCCCAGCTTGCCTGATCTTTAACAGCCAGTAGCTATCTTCCTCTGGTCACCACCAACTCATCCCTGCCTCTGAGCCATTTCCTATCCTTTTATCTTCATACTGCCTTTCGCAGGTCAGGCTGTTTTTATCCATAAAAGACGCCACTCTTATCTGTTCCAACACAAATGCTCCTTCATTCTTATTCATTTCTGGCTCCTCGGTATCCTTCCTCTCACTTAGCACCCGTAGATGTTTAATATTTGATGCCCCCTTGCTCACTTATTCGAGAAGGCCACGTGGGAAGTTTGAAAGGAGCACAGTTTCTGACTGAGATCAGGGAACATTGCTCTACACCTAATTACTTATATGACACTCAGGCAGGTCATTTAACCAATCCGTGCCTCAGTTTTCTTAACCTAAATCTGGGAATAATAACTCCTTCCTCGTGGGGTTATATTGTGGGACTCAAATGAGAGACTTAGGAAGTACAAAGTATTATAGACTTTTGTTCAGTCATTTATCAAGCATTTAATGAGCCCCTATTTTATGCAAGGCAGAAGATGAAGAGCTGAGCTATTAATGGCAAACAAAGCCCATTTTTTACCTTCAGGGAGCTCACAGTTTGGGGCGGGGGGGGGGGGAGCCTTCACATACAGCTAACTCTAATAGGTGGCAAAGTGAGATGAGTGCTGTAGGTGGTGGAAGTAGATATCATCATTATGAGAACCCAGCAGCAGAGTGATTCAATTCTGAGTTTGCACTTGAGGGAGTGGAAAATAAAGGGAAGATTTCAGAGAGTAGGAAGCATTTGTATTAGAATGGAAGGATGACATGGGTTTTGATAGACCAAGAAGGAGGTTGTGAAAGACAGAGAGTACTGAAAGGCCAGAGACAGATTTGGAAGATACCTGGGCTCCTGGTGTGGCTGGAGAGCAGGGTTCAGAGAGGACTGCAGGAAGATACATACGGCTGCAGCTAGGAAAATGGGCTGCAATGAGCTTCTGGTGGGCTTGGAATGCATACGGAAGGGTTTAAGTTCAAGTCCTGTACCTGAGGGTAGAATAAAGAAAGTTTTGGGAGCAGTTTTGCAGTTTGGAAACCTTACTCAGATGGTTGACTGGAGAATAGAAGGAACATGTGTAGGACTAGAGAAAGAAAGAACAGGTAGGAGATTACTATAATAAAGATCATCTAAACCAGAATTTCCCTGTGGATTCCTCAGAGCCTTAGTCCCAAGGGAGGCTCTGTGAAGCCCTGCTTCTGTAGCCAAATGTTTAGGAAGTGCTGCATATTGCAAGTTCCACTTGAATATTCATAAAACATATCAGCATATTCTTCTAGTCTCTGGGAAGTCTTTATTTTTTCAGATTTATTTATTTTTTAAATTGACTTATAAAATTGTATTTATTTCATACAATATGAAGTTTTGAAGTATATATATATATATATATATATTGTGGAATAGTTAAATCTAGCTAATGAATAAATGCGTTACCTCACATAGTTATCGTTTTTGTGGTTAGAACACAACATCCATTCTCATGGCATTTTTCAAGAGTACAATATATCATTAACTATAGCCATCATGCTATACTATAGATCTCTTGAACTTATTCTTCCTATCTAAGCATAAATACGTATTCTTTCACCAACATCTCCCCAACCCCCCCCCCCTTCTAACCACCTCAGCCTCTGGCAACCACCATTCTACTCTCTACTTCTATGAAATAAACATTTTTTTTGATTCCACATGTAAGTGAGATCATGTGATATGTCTTTCTGTGCCTGGATTATTTCACTTAATGTCCTCCAGATTCATCCATGGTGCCACAAATGGCAGGATTTCCTCCTTTTTTAAAGCTGAATAGTATTCCATTGAGTATATATACTATAGTTATTTATCCATTCATTCATCGAGAGACACTTAAGTTGTTTCCATATATTGCCTGTTGTGAATAATGTTGCAATGAACATGGAAGTGCAGACGTCTCTACAAGGTGCTGATTTCGCTTCCTTTGGATATACACCCAGAAGAAGGATTCCTGGATTATATGGTAGCTCAATTTTAATTTTTGAAGAACCACCATACTGTTTTCTATAGCGGCTATGTTAATTTACATTCTGATCAACAGTGTGCAAGGGTTCCCTTTTTTCCACATCTTCACCAATACTTGTTATCATAGTGGGTTTGGATAATAGCTGTGGTTGGCTTTTGATAATAGCCGTTCTAACAGGAATGAGGTGATAGCTCATCGTGGTTTTGATTATCATTTCCCTGATGAAGAAGTCTTTTTTTAATCTAGGGGTTTCTAAATTTGACTGAACAGAATTCTTTTTTTCCCCCACAGAAGACCTTGCAAAATTAGTGATCATCTATGCCAAATTCACGAAAAACAAAGAAAGACTAAAAATTGTTACAGATTTTAGGAGACTAAGGAGATTTGGTGACTCAAAGCCACACAGGATCCTGGATTAGAGCCTGGAACAGAAAAAAGGACATTAGTGGAAAAACTAGTGAAATTCAAATAAGGTCTAGAGTTTAGTTAATAGTACTGTACTAATGTTAATTTCTTAGTTTTGACAAATCTATCATGGTTATGTAAGATGTTAACATCATGGGAAGCTGAGTAAACAATATATGGAAACTCTCTGTACTCTTTGCAATTTTTCCGTAAGGCTATAATGAACTCAAAATAAAAAGCCTTTTTTTTCTTTTCTGAGACAGAGTCTTGCTCTGTCACCCTGGGTAGAGTGCAGTGGCATCATAGCTAACTGCAACCTCGAAGTCCTAGGCTCAAGCGATCCTCCCACCCTGGCCTCCCCAATAGCTGGGACAACAAGTGTGCCACCACGCCTGGCAAATTTTTCCATTTTTTGTAGAGACAGGGTCTCAATCTTGCTCTGGCTGGTCTCAACCTCCTGAGCTCGAGCGATTCTCCTGCCTCCCACTTCGGCATCCCAGAGTGCTAGGATTATAGGTTTGAGCCACTGTGCCCGGCCAAAATAAAAAGTTTAAAAAGTACTAGTGTTCACCAAAACAGCATAAGAAATTATGGCATAAATTGATTTTAAGCACAATTGAGGTTTAATAATGTATTTCATTTTCTTAACATTAGGACATAAAAATATTCCTTTATTTTTACCAAATGAAACTCTCCCTCAAAGTGTTTTCACTGATGTGAGTAAAACATCTAGCACATCGTTGACATGCAATAAATTCTAGTCCCATTTTTCATCCTTTCCTTCAATTTGGAAAACAAAATTGCTGAGTGGCTATTTAGAAACACTATTTTATTTAACCAAAATGTTACATTTAAAAGTTGGAGAGCTACATGAAAGCTTGTTCCCTTTCCACAGTAGGTAAAGGAGATGTAGAAGGACATTTAACACTTGGTTATCAAGTCAGCCTAGGGCAGACAGGAACCGATACTGTACAATGACCAATGTTCTGTTTTATCACTGTGCTAATTAAATAATAGATAGGAAAGCTTAAGATAACTTTGTATTTTTAAACATATAAAATGACCTCATAAATTTGCAGAATGTGGAATAAATAAATTATATATAACTGATACAGAGATCAAAAGAAATTAAGTTTTAAAAGGAAATTGGGATCATAAAATGCACAAGTGGAGCCCCCATTCTTGGGTGCAAGTGACACCCTCCACTTCCCTGAATCACACACATGTGCACACGCTCATGTTCCCCTCCTCCTCAGCTGTCCACCAGCTTTAGGATTTGCCAACAGTGACGGGTAATGATCACTAATGAGCTTAAACCAAATCAACTGCACTTTATAAGCCCAAGAGGCTTGCAGGTCAGCCTGGGGAACATGGCACTATGGCTTTGAGGCCATTACCCCCAGAGGTATGCTCAGGGCATGCCTCCAGCAGCATCTCTGACAGCACCTTTGATTTATCAATTTCATTCTTTTACTTCCCCTGTTTTAATCTATGTTAAGAGAAAACAATGTCCTGACCTCTGATAGTTCATGAGATTTTAAATAGAGGATTCTGTCCAAACTGCCAAATTGTGTGTGGGGGTAGGGGAAGAGTGATACTGCTGCTCCTTGGAAAAGTCTAGGCTCCCAGGCTCTCAACTACTTATACCTCAAGGTGAGTCAGGGCAACTTATGTTCTTGAGAGGACAGCAGTTAAGACCTGGTGTCAGGTCAGGCAAAGAGGAGGATGTTGTGTACCCAAGCTAGGTCTAGAGCAGTCAGGAAAATAGCAAAGTGGAAAATTGCTCTTGGGGCGGGGAGACAGCCAGAGGAGCTGCCTTGGCCAGCTGGGATTCAAGTCCAAGATAAACCCTTGCCAACCCGACACACCAGTATCTCAAAGAACCATAAGTGGAGATTCAGAGATACTCCATCCCTCCCTTTGGAAGGAATCGGACCTTTCCTGCTAATGTACATGATATAAATGGCTTTATTCTACTCTTTGCTATTAGGGCCCCTGAGGAGGCTGAACTAGGATCTAGACAAAGCTAGAAGGAAACAGATTTTAGACCAAAATAATAAAGAACTCGTAGGTGGTAAGACTTGGCTAAAGATAAATTTGGTTGCCTCATTGCATACTGAGCTCACTCTGGAAGGGTCCAAAGGAGAAGATGAAACACTTCTTCAAACGGAAATGCTTCCATTTCACAGGTAAGGTGTGGAGGGAAATCAAACTTACTCAGAGATGGAGAAGTTCAAAAGACTCCTTAAACCAAAGATCCATCTATTTGACTTTGACAAACCAAGACACACACACACACACACACACACACACACACACACACACACACGCAAGCCTGCCCTCCGCTCAGAGCCCTCATAGCAAACTCAGTTGGAATTAGTTTAAGTGTCTCACAAGGTGAGTGTGTGCGTGCAGGAATACATGATGTGTTCATTTCTGGTGGCAAAAGTCACTTAATGTAAGGGGGCAGAGATGACTGTGTTGATATGGAAAATCAACAACTGTAACTTCGTTTCTAGTGATGGTCACTTTGTTCTTCCTTATGCAGTCCCCAAACTCTTGTTGTATTAAAAAGGGGGAGATGAATATTCCCACTGGTTGATGACAATTAATAAAAATAGTTAATATTTATTAAGCATTCATTGTGATCTGGGCTAAGAACTTTACCTGCATTTAATTATTTAATCTTCATTAAGGGATTGGCCAAGGCCCTATAGCTATAGAGAGCAGAGGACTTGAACTTATGCAGTCCTACTCCAGAGTTTGTGCTATTAACTACTGGACAATATTGCCAAATTTATATTTAAATCAGGATCGTCAGGATGAAGGAAAGCAAGCTGCTGTTTGAGGATCTGCAAGCTTTAGGGGAAAAGAAAAAGAGCTATGGCCCAGCAGACAAGGACCTCTTTCTGAAGCTCGATTGGCATAGCCCCCATGTTGGGCCTGTGGGTCCAGCACATAATGACAGTCTTCCTGGGGTGGGCAAGGACATGTTCTTTTATAGGCACCAGGGAAAAATCTGACTGTGCTCTGATCCAGAACAGCCAGTGGATGGGAACTCTGGAGCAAAAGTGTTTCTCTCTTCCCTGTCCCTGAGCTGGGGAGATACTTTGATTTCCCTTCACCCTTTAATTTTTATCTGGAAAGTGGTGATGAAAATCAGATGTTTTCACTCAGCTGTCTTGTATCTGGTTAGGTACCCTGTTTTGAAAACACATCTTTGTCAAATCCATGATCAAATTAAGACCCAACTTCACAGATTCAACATTCCTAGAATTTATCCTAACTGAAGAGATTGATCATAGGTTCACACACTTAACTATTGACAGAAAATAGAATTTAACAGTGAAGAAAAGATGCTTTGTGTCTGAATATTATTCTTTCTAAGCAAATAAATAGAAATACAGTCATATCGAAAAGCAATCCTGTAGTCCCCCTGGGCTTCTCTCTAAAAGTAGAGCTCTCTCTAAGCCTGCAGAGTACGGCATCCACTCTTGGCTATTTGGCTGATTCTGCCATAAAGGAACGATTAATTAATGACCTGCACAGTTCAATGTATAACTATCCTTCAAACGTATTCACCCATCCTTTACTTCAGTATTTTCTTTGTTGCTTTCCAACAGAAGAGACAACAGGGTACATATTCCTGTAGAACAATAGATTATTATCCTAATTATAGTTGCCTGGTGTTTTCTACACTTTTACCATTTTACTAAAAACAATTATCTGAGAAGAACCAATCTTTTGTAATACCTACTCTATTGTTCTCATTTCTCTCTGATTCTGATGAGGTCTTTTCAAAGGGTATTTTATTCATAATTATAGACTATAGGGCAATTGCTCAGAAACTAAGTCCAGGAGATACTTTACTGAGATTAATTTTTCAAGTACTTCTTGATCCAATTATATCTTTAGTTTTTTTTTTTAACTACTAGCAACTTAATAAACCTATTTGTTTTCTATAATCCAAGCATACTATTAGTAACACTCAACATTAAAGCATGTTTGAAAAGATTGAATATTACAGAAAAGTATGAAATAAATATGATTTTTTTGTTTCATAAAATGAATCTATCCCTTGCACATGAATAGGTAGGAGAAAAATGTGCCTTAAATCAGTTATTCCTCCCTTATTTTGGGGAGCATTCAGTAGGTATTTTTGTAGGCTTTTGATCATCTCAGAAAAAAAGATTTATAGTATTGGGACTGTGTTTTTAAAAACTTAGGCTCAGTCCAAAGACAGCTGGGTGAAGAGGCTGATTGGTCTAAAGTGGAGGTCAGGGAGCAAATCTGGGTTAGGGGATTCAAGTGACAGCACCTTGCAGTATAGTGGGTATTAGCATGCAGATACAAAACTTCTACTTTTCTGACTTTCAAACTTTATGACCATGTCCCAGAATAATGCATTTAACATCACTACCAGTAAACACACACACACACATATTCACACCCCCCATACTTATTTTCTTACTACCTGGGAGGCACTCTCGCATTTTCTATCATATATTATCCTATCTCTATCTTAACTCATTTCTGTTCATTCTATTGCATTTTTTTTTGAAATTCTGGTTATGACTCATGACTCATGGGTCATGACCAGCAGTTTATTTGCCTTTTTTAATAGGCCATTTTAAGGACTTCGATAGCTAGCAATTTTGAAAGCACAGTTCTTGGTAGGAATGGGGGTGGGAGAGGAGTCATGCTGGGGATGATTGATGACAAAACTCTTTTTGGCCATCCCCTCTACATTGCCCTAGTCTGGCTGTGTCGGGCTGGGTACTTCATGGCTTATTGGGAGAGACCAGTGCTCTCCATCCCTGGATTACCGCTTTTCACACAGGCTTCAGAGACATGAAGTCCCGTCAACAGCTCTGCTGAATCCTGAAGATATCCACTTGTTTATGTTTTCTTCTTCCTTGTCCTTCCCTGTAAGTTCTGGGGCTGTGTCTGGGACCTCTGAGGTCTAATCCAGTGAGTTGTCTCTATCTGGTGGTTGGGGGAGTCACTGGGTGGAAGGATATGTCATCTAAGTATGAGTAGGAACTAAATATGAGTGTCCACAAAAGTGACAGAACTATTAACTGTACTTTACTCTCAGCCTTCTGCTCTCATATGTCAAGTAAATAAGCAAGAAGGATACAAATGGAGCATTTTTTTAGGAAAAGACAAGGGTATAGCTTCTGGTGTATTTGTTTTTAATCAATGAAAGTTCCTCTCTGTTCCTTAAACATTTAATATAAGTACCATTTCAAGAACAAATTATAATTGCTTTGCAGTTTGCTCTAGAGATTCTCTATGCTTTGAAGATGAGCATGTTAGAATAATAAGAGAGCAGCTCCTCCTTTAGGTCATTATCCTGGCTTATCTTTCTTTAGTTTTTGAAAGAATTACTACTTTAAAATTTTAGTAAAAATTCTTGTTTATTATAGAAAAATTTGAAAATGTGAAAAAGCAAAAGCAATTTTTAAAAGCTTCTCTAATTATATCACATAAGGACTAACCAGTATCAACATCTATCACACTGGATTTGTCCCTGTGCTAACAAATCCACGCAAACATGGATATTTTGAAAACAGAATCCTACTATGTACACTGATTTTTCATTTAACAATATATTGTGAACATCTTTGTATATTCATAAAAATAGACTGAAATAACATTTCTCCATGGCTGCATGAGATCCTAGTATATGGATGGCTCATAATTTCTTTAACCAGTCTTCTATCGTTGCCCATGTAGGTTATTTCCATTTTTCACTATTACAAGCAAAACCATAATAAACATCCTTGTGTAGACATCTGTTCACACATTTAAAATTATTTTCTTTGGATAAATTCTTAGAATGGAATTGCTAGATCAGCATGCATACTCATGTTTAAGGCTCTTAATAATTATTTCTCAAATGCCCTCCAAAAGGGATGTACCAATTTCAACCCCATCAGCAGTAAATAAAAGTGCCTGTTTCTTCATACTTTCTCCAGCAACAGGTGTTGCTATGGTTTGAATGTCCTCTCGAAAACTCATGTTGAAATGTAATTGTCATTGTGATGGTGCAAAGAAATTGGACTGTTAAGAGGTTATTAGGCCATGAGGGTTCTGTCCTTGGGAATAGATTGATTGTCATCACCAGAGTGAGTTGCTATAAAACCAAGTTTGGCCCTCTCTTGCTATCTTGCTCTCGCCCCTCTTGCCCTTCCATGTTCCATCATGGGACGATGCAGTATGAAATCATTTGACAGATGCAGGCATCACATTCTTGGACTTCCCAGACTCTAGAACCATGAGCCAAATAAACTTCTTTTCTTTATAAATTACCCAATCTGTGGTATTCAGTTATAGCAACACAAAACAAAGATAAGTCTTCTCATTCTTTACAACTTTAGCTAAGATAATTGGCAAAAGAAAGGTAGGAGACTATATTCTAAATCAGGTTTTAGGTCATTTCAGCTGAATTTCCCCAAGATACCTCAAGTACTCCATTTTAGCACCTTTCTTTCAGGATATGTCTTATCAAAATGTCTTTCAGAAAGTCTATCCTGATTTATTCTCTTCCCAGTTGTGTGTGAGTGTCCCCTTCTTTGTCCCTTATCAACTCTGGGTATTAGTATCCATTTTCATTTTTGTCAATCTGGTAACTGGCCACTTCAGTGAAATGCTTAGTGAAATTCTTGACTTGATATCAACAATGGACGGGACATGTGAATGTTGCCACTTTGAAGAGTGGTTCCTAATATTGTGACTAGGATTTCCTGCCTGAGCCTTTTCCTTGCTTTCTGGCTCCAGGATGCCAGGCATGGCGGATGTCTTCAGGTACTGGTGGATGCAATTGTCCAGGGAGATTTGGCCCACAGTATCAGGTGACAGAGTCCTATGGCTCCTTTTGGCACTGGTGTTCTTGCAGTGGCTCCTGTTATTTAATCTACACAGGAATAGTCTCTGTTCTGAGAACGCTGAGATCTTGGGGCTATGTGGGTTTTCTCTTGTTTGAGATGGATGGAAAGTGACAAAAAGAAAGTAGATGAGAACTTGACAAGGTATTCTCTTTAAGGCACCAAGCTATGAGCAAAAAGCATCCTTGAGTCCTGATTGGAAAGGCCTAGCTAGGCAGGGCTTACATTTTTCATGAGCTTCTCTTTAGATAAATAGGTCTCAAATTATGATTGATATCCATTCTTAGGCTTCTGGGGACTGACAAGGAACTCAGTTCCCATCTGTGGTGTTCTTTCTGTTAGCAAGTGCTCTTCAAGTTTGAGCCAAGTGTCTTATAAACATTCAAATCCAGCTGCGTCACAATCCAGATTCCTGGCCCTAGAACTTTTGAATCAGAATCTTTGGGGTAGGATCCAGGATTGCAGTTATGAAGATTGCCTCAGATGATCTGTAGGCAATTTAAATCTGAGTAAATGCTATCTTAAACTGCTTCTTAATCTTTAAAGTTCATAAAAGTCATCTTGGAATCAAGGTGAAATGCAGATTCTCATTCAGTAAGTCTGAGTGAGGCCAGTGTTTCTCCATTTCTAACAAGCTCCTAGGTAATACCTATGTTGTTTGTGGACCACCCTTTGATTAGCAAGGCACCAATTCATGTTTTGGTACTAACTAGTTGAGGCTTGGAATGTGGGGAACAAAAGAGACGAGAGAATGCATTGCAGAGAGGAGACATTTCAGCTGGGCTTCAGGATGAGTAGGAGTGGAGGAGAGATGGGGGATGGTGTTTCTGAGAGGCCACCTGCTCTTATCAAATTTAAATTTATAACGTACCCTCTCTTGGACCCCCTGTGGGGCTCAATGTTTTCTGTAATCCTAACCTTCAGGATCAGAATCTTCAAATCATTTTGGCTGAACATGTCTTAAGCTGTGTGTGGATCCTGAAGAGGAATAATTGTTTATCTTTTGAGGGTTTTTGTTTTTGTGGTTTAGAGTTACAGGCTGCCCTCAAAAGACACATGAGAAAGTGATTTAGAAGATTTTGAAAGTTTGATTTGGGGGAGTTGTGGAAAGAGGTGAGTTTTAATTTTTTTAATTGAGGTGTAACACATATACAGTGAAATGCGTCAACTTTAAGTATACAGCTCAATAAACTTTTATGCACATGCACATCCAGGTGATTACCACACAAATAAATGCAAAAATATTTTCAGCACCCCAGAAGCTTCCCTCAGTGCCTCCACCCAGTCAACACTCCCCAAAAGGTAACTAATATTCTGACATCTCAAATCATAGATTAGTTTTGCCTGTTCTTGAATTTCATTGAATGAAATGATACACGATGTATTCTTCTATGTGTGGCTTCTTTTAGTCAATATTAAAGTTTTGGGTTGTGCATGCAGCCTAGCCTTGAAGAGATCCAGTTAACTCTCCTAAAATATTTTGGAAGTTTGGTTTTGAGAAAATTGGGGGAAGACTGAGGCATTTTGAATGTGGAAAATCACAAAGGAAGTGAAATAGCTAATAGGAACACTTGGAAGTGAATGAGATAACATTGTCAGAGTTCTTAGTGCCTCTCTCGGGCTTCTCTTCCTCCCCTTCCTGGATTGCACTTATTGGTATGGCCTACACCTGCCAGAGACCATGCCTAGGAGGCTGGGCTTTGGGCTGAGCAATCCCTAAACCTACAACACCCTTTATTCATTCACAGAACTGAACAGAAGTTTTTGGGACCTGATTGAGAAGGCTGAGGGCTTACATTTTCCAGGAACCTCTCTTTGGACACCTAGGTTATAAATTATGATTGACATTTGTTCAGTAGGCTCCTGTATGCTCATGGAGATTTCTGCTTTGACTAGGAGAGATGTTCTTCCAGGAATAATTATAACACCAGAGGATGTGAAAACATTATAAGGTGAAGAATGAGGGTGCTTAAGGAAGGATTTTCAAGCAGAGGAAAACAACGTAAGCAAAGATAGGATGAGGTGCGGCATTTTCAGAGAATGAGTCAGCCAGCATGATTGGAGCATAAGAAGAAGGGAGTAAGAAAAAAACATGTTTTTAAATTAAAATGAAAATGCCAATGGATAAAAAAAAGAAGAAGAAGGGGGTAAGGTGAGGCATGAGTATATGATTCAAGTAATAGAAAATAGATCCGAAAGGTTGGCTGTGGCCAGAATGAGGAGGCCTTAAATACTGCCCTTAGGATCCTGAGCTTTGAGATAGAAGCAAAAACAGAGCCACTGAAGGTTTTGAGTACAGCTGGAAATTTTAGCAAGATGGTAGCTCTAGGGACAATGTGAAAAAATTGATTCAAGGTGGTTATAAAAGCCTCACTGGGACTGGTAGCATGATAAAGTAGTTAGCATAGGGATTCCGGAGTTACAAAAGCCTGGATTCCAGTTCTGGTTAGAATTCTGCTTCTGCCATTTACCAACCGTGTGGCCTTGGCATATTACCTAACCTCTCTGAGTCTGAAGAATGAGGAAAACAATAACATCTGTCTTTCAGCAATGTTATGGGTAGGATTAAAGGAAATAATGTGTATGAAGTACGAGGCACCTGGCCAGGCACAGAGTAAGTGCTCAAAAACTGGTATTGATTATTATAATTTAAGGCATTAAGGCATTGCCTAGTATTACCTTTGGGGTGCTGAGACCTCTGAGAAGGGTGAATCTGTGCTAAGGAGGCTAATGCCTAAATCCTTTCTGTGCTAGCTCTGTGATGATTCTTTCTGTTTAATCACCTGTTCTTTTGGGGGCCCTGGGCCGTTTGCTGGTACCTACAGGCATCCTTTCTGCCTGCTGGCTTTCCTGGCTCACTATTCCCAGCTGTCTCTCAGAGGGCCCTGTGATTTAGGATTGAACTTCAAGAATATCCTTATCTGCTATCCCTCGACAAATTTACTGTAGGAGTCGCATCCTTGGGGGCACCCAGAGTCCAGGCAAAAGGCAGAGGAGTAGAGTGGAGCTGCCCCAAAAGCTCAGCCCAGAAGCTACCTGCAGCCTGCTCAATCAGTAAACTCCAGGAGGAATGTAGGATTTCTCATTTAGCTAACTGGGCTTTTCATTATTGCATCCCAGGACAAATCTAGAGTCCTTTTTCCTCTTGAATGCCAGTGACCTCTCAGGGACAGAGACTCTATTAGAAGTATTGAAAATTCTCCTTCTCAGCCACTTAAGTGGTGAACTTCTGACAGGCACAAAATCCATTCTTATTCACCTGGATTGAATTGCACTTAACAAACAGAAATGGCAGTTCTAGGAGGTAATGAGTTCTCCATTTCTGGAGGTGTTTAAGCTAGAGTACTGCTTGCTGGTGTGGTGTATGTGTGGGGGGAGAGGAGTGGTTAGAGGCAATTCCAGTGTTCCATAGGTTGCTGGACCAGATGACTCTCTAAAGTCTCATCTAGTTTTGAGGTTCTATGATGTACTTAACTTCACCTGTGGGCTTATTTGTTCACCCAAACAAGTCAGCCAATCTTTGCTGCGATTCAACTAACAACAAAAACTACCTAATTATGTCAGTTTTCTTGTGGATCCTGAACCCCACTGGTTTAAGAAGCTGTACTCCATTACTCAAATAGCAATGATCCTTACAGAAAAATTGATGAGGCAAGTCCACATCTGCCATCCACCCATTAATTCTGCCATGTGCCAGTCAGAGAGGGCCCCTGGTGGGGATAATGATCCTCTCCATATGGAATAGGCCCAGAGAACCTGCCACAGAGCTGCTTCAGGGGACTTTTTTTATTGATGCCCATTTGCTGTCTGAGCTCTGTGGACTGTTCTCACTATCAACAGGAAAGACTCATGGAGGGAATAAGAAGTGATGAAGCTAGGGGCTCTATAACTTGGTGGTTATGAACTTGAGCTCTGGGGCCAGACTTACTGTCTTTAGAGCCTGGCTCTATTCTTTACTAGATATACAACCTTGGGCAAATTATGTGGTCTCAGTTTTTCCATGTAGAAACAGGGCTAACACCTTGACCTGCCTCACAGGGCTGATATGAGGAAAATTCTGTTTGAATATTTGCTGTTATTATTATTTAGTGAGATTTGATATTTATTTCATTCACTTGCATTCACTTAAGGTACAAATCCAAAGTTCCTGGTTTCTTTAAGTGTTTCCTGACTTCTTCCTTCCCCCTTCCTCCCATAGCCATTGTCAGAGAAACAGCCGGAGAACCCTGTATTGATTTCCTTAAAGAAACTTCAGTTGAGCAGGGAAAAATGTAAAGTCAAAGGAATGAATTACCAATGATAGAATTCTTGGCATCGACCAGAAGATGGGAGAGAGGTTTGGGGATATAGAGGGGCCTACAAACCAGAGGGGTAAGATCACCTGACAAAGTTGATTATATGACAGCTCCAAGTCCCCCACTATGTTTCCTGGACACTGAGTCCCTCAACTATTGGGAAGAGTTCTGCCTGAATCAAGGTCTTTGGAAAGTAGGGCTGCATTCCCACATAAAGGGAATTGGCTAGGTGGATACTGGGGCTGGGGGTGGGATGCACAAGACAGGGCCAGGTCAGATGTCAAGCTCTGCTGGGGAGCTATGAAGCTACACTGGGATCAGGTACAGAAATTCCTTCAGAGGGAGCCAAAGAGCTCTTCCAAGGGGGCATACCACATCTGGAGGCAGTAACCAAATATCAAACACCAGAGCCCAGAGGGCTGGATGCAGTGGCTTACACCTGTAATCCCAATGCTTTGGGAGGCCAAGGTGGGAAAATTGCTTGAGCCTAGGAGTTTGAGACCAGCCTAGGCAACACAGAGAGACCTCATCTCCACAAAAATAGAAAAATAAACCAGGAGTGGTGGCACATGCCTATAGTCCCAGTTACCCAAGGAGTTAGAGGCTACAGTGAGTTATGATCATGCCACTGCACTCTAGCCTGGGTGACAGAGTAAGACCCTGTCTCTAAAAAGAAAAAAAAGCCCAGAGATTGGGCCACTGGGTCAAGTTGACTGAATAGCACTTTTATTGTCTTTATCGACCACATTGAAGTATATGTAGTACCTGAGATTAAGTGGCCGCAGGGAAGGAGGGGAGAGGAATTTGTCAAATTAAACTTCATGTTTTTGATGGAATAAGTACAAAGTAACTTAGATATTTCCCTGAAACAGAAGGTGGCTAACTAATAAACTGCTCTTCAGTTTCTTTCCTTGGCACGATAATGTCCAACAACCTGTATGAGGAGTTTGATGGCATGATGATCTGATTGGCAATGACGCAAAAATGAAGGAGAGTCTATATTTTGGATGACAGAACAAATGTCTCCAAAGGCTTCTTTGAATATTACCATAAATAAATGTTAAGTGAGGACCTAGGTCCAGTAAAGCAACTGCATAATTTCAAGACTAGGGGGAATGGGACTTAGCAGTGCATAGGACAAAGAAAGAGCCATATGTTTTAGTTGACTAAGCTCCATATTTGTCAACAGTATGATGTTGCTGCCAAAATGATTAATTTGATCTTAGGCTGTATTAATAAAAATATAGTAGGTTGATGAATTGAAATTATTGATATCTGGCCATTTTGTCCTACAAAAAATGGCAATTGCATATGTTTCAACTTAATATCAAACAGAAGAGGGATCCTCTGTGCTTTGTGCAGATTGGGCCATGTTTAGAGGATTATGTTTGGTTCTGGGTGGGACACATTACAAGAGGAATTTTAACAAATATGCACAGAGAATTCCTATCATGATCTAGAGATTCAAAACCTTGTCAGAGGGAAAAGCTGAACAAACTGCCAACTTAGATTGGAGATGTGTGAATTGTCTTCAAATATTAGAGGACTGATGAACTGAGAAAGGAGTTGATTGTTTTCTGGATAATTCTGGAAAGCAGCAAAAGGACAAATTAGTGTGGACAGGTTTTCTCACAATTGAGACTTCTCTTGGGCTGTCAAGACAGGTAGTGAGATCTCCATGAAGTGTTTGAGCAGAAGCTGGATATTGCTGGGACATTTAGGTATCAGAAAAGGTTTGAACAACTGTATCGCTTCGTTTCCTTGCAACTGAGAGAAGATTCTGTGATATACCTCAAAATTGAACCAAAACAGGTTTGGTTCCACTGCAGGAAGCAGCTTCTTCACATCTTAGCATTTAGCTTTAGTGTCAAGCAGGCAATAGAAATGCACAATTCTGCTAGATTCTTATAAACTTTTAGCAAGTTTTGGCTGGCCAAATTTAACAGTGATCATCTCAAGATGCATTTCTTCATCTAAATTGGAGAATCTGGTTTAAATATTGGATTGCTAGGATTAAATGTCATACTGTGTTAGATTTTTGAACCTACTTGAGAATAATAGATAGAAGTGCTGTACAGAACTCAAATTGGTTGGGGTTAGATACTATTTGCATTTGGCTAATTGCAATTACTATTTCTAGGAAAAGCCAATTATAAGGAAGGACCAAAGGACTCTTAAATTTCAACTTGGTTTTATGAACTACCAGTTTGATGAACTAAGTATAAGTGAATCAAAATAATTTCATTTCTCTCAAAATGCAGAAGAATTTAGAAACTAAGGCACTGTACACTTAAAATGGGTGCATTTATACTGCAACAAAGTTTTTGTTAAAAAACAGACAAAGGTATTTGGCAAAATGTATTTTAGGTTTTCAGAGTTAAAGCACTTAAAAGCATGTTCCATGAGTGTGGTATTAGGCCAGCATAAGAGTACCTGCCCTAAAGGCAGACTGCCTGCATTTGAAGTCTGGTTCCTTCATTTACTAGCTGTGTGAACTTGGGCATGTCATTTAACTTTTCCAGGCCTCAGTTTCTTCATCTGCAAAATGGGGATAATAATAGTACTTCCTTAATAGAGTTGTGAAAATTAAACAGGTTAATTCATGTAAAACAAAGCACGTGGTAAACAATAAATGTTAGCTCTTATGGGGGATAGTTGTGTAGAACTACCAATCCTTGTTAATTAGTCTAAATTCTGCTTAATTAGTTAATGTTGTTATTTATGTTCACGATACTTTCTAATTTTCACTTGGTTGTATTGCTACAGTTTAATAGTTTTCCTTTTTCTTATTATTATCTCTTTCCTCCAAAGAGATAACCTAGGAGCATTTATAGAGTTCCTACCATGTGCCTGCATTAGTTTGCTAGAGCTGCCATAGCAAAATACCATAGACTGAATGGCTTAAACAATAGACATTTGTATTTGTGTAGTTTTGGAGGCTTGAAATCCAAGATCAAGGAGCTACCAGGATCGGTCTCCTCTGAGGCCTCCTCTCCTTAGCTTGTCCATGGCTGCCCGCTTGCTGTCTATGTGTATGGCTGTCCCTCTGTGCACGTGCATTCCTGGTATCTATTCCTCTTTTTACAAGTACACCAGTCAGATTGAATTAGGTCCTCACCCTACCTGCGTCATTTTAACTTAATCACCTGTTTATTAACCTTATCTTCAAATATGGTTACATTCTGATATGCTGGGCATTAGGATTTCACAATATGAATTTTAGGTGGACATACTTTGGCCCATTAGAGTGCCAACTCCATCCTCTGTACTGTGGGGGAATACAGAAGAGGCAGGACATACATTCTTGCTCCAGACGGACTGTGACCAGTTGTGGAGATGAGACAAAAACACAAACTAGTCACTAACATTCCAAGTCAGTATGTTTTTAAATACTAACTTTTGCTGTGGGAGCATTTCGGGAAAATGATGAGGGATGAAGGCTTGTGTGGCCAAGTCAGCTTACCTCAAGGAGGTCGTGCTGGAATGCTGGATAAGAATTCAATCAGGAAAAGGGTAAGGGAGGGCATTCCGGACAGCAAAATGGTATGACTTAAGAACTCAATTTTTATGTCGATGGGACAGAAAGAAATTCAGACTGCACCTGGTGCCACAATTCTGGTGTATGCATAGTCCCCTATTTTCATGCCTAATGGATTCCTAAAAACACACATAGAAGTTCAAATGTGTGGGAAATTGTCTTACATGATATGGGGTAGGGTGAAGGTGTTCCCAGAAAACTAAAAATTTTATTGAAAAACTCAGATCAATCTGCAATGATACATTCACAGCATTTTGTATAATACATATTCTCTAATTGTGTTCTTTCTCTTCGCAATTGAGCCTCCAGTGGCCTAAGTCTAAAAACTAAGTACAAAGACTAAGATTAACAATTTCTAATTTTGGACCATGTAATGATTTCCATCTGTATCAATCATTATTATTTTTAAGAGACCTGAGCTTCTTTTCATTAGTATCAACACTTTTATTATCATGTTTTCTACTTTCCATTCACTTTTATAAAAACTGAATGCAAAATGAGAAATTGCATGAACTGCTATAACCCAAAGAAGGTAATGCTTTTAAAACAAGTGACATCCAAAAATGACACCTCAAAGTGCCCATTTAGTTAGTGATTGTTCAGCAGTTCATAGTAGGTGTAGTGATGGCAGATTTAGGGATTGATGTAGAACCTACAAAGTGCTGAATGTGTGAAGGTGAACTAGCACCCCCCTCCCCTATAAGAGGTGGAGATCACCAGGGGTCTGATGCCTTGGAAACCCCTACATTCTCCCTTAAAGGTACAATCTATTCCTGAAGTTGGGACCGCAGGACAATGCAGCCAGCTATTTTAAATAAAACCTCCCTAAGGTCTTCGAGTAAAGTCTTAGTAAGTGACCTATCATTTCATTTTGATTGTGCATGTATTTACATAGCTTTCGGTGGCAGATATTCCTTAGCAACTCAGTAGCAACCGCTTGAGGTCATGGTCTTAATTACAAACTGCCTCAGGTCAAGGGGCACCCCAGCACTTCCTGAAGAATATTTTTTTCCCCTTTGCCCTGTTTGATTTTTCCTTTTTAAAAAAAGTTTTATTTTGTCTTTAATTGACAAATAGTAATTATATATATTTATGGGGTACAATGTCCTGTTACTGTACCCCATATGGGGCACAGTGAGATACATGTGTACATTGTGAAGTGAACAAATCAGGCTAATTAGCATATACATCACTTCAAATGTTTATCATTTCTTTGTGGTGAGAACATTTAAAATCCTCTCCTTTAGCTATTTTGAAATATACAGTACATTCTTATTAACTATAGTCACAGTGTTGTGCAATAGAACACCAAAGCTTGTTCCTCCTATCTAACTGTGATTTTGTACCCATTGACCAATGCCTCTTTTTCCCATCCACCCCACCCTCCTAGCCTCTGCTAACCATTCTACTCTCTATTTCTATGAATTTGACTTTTTTAGATTCCACATGTAAGTGAGATCATGTGATATTTGTCTCTCTGTGCCTGGCTTATTGCACTTAACATAATGTCCTTTAGGTTCATCCATGTTGTCACAAATGACAGAACTTCATGTTTTTTATGGTTGAACAATATTCCATTGTGTATATATACCACATTTTTAATCTGTTCATTCAATGATGGACACTTAAGTTGATTCCATATCTCAGCTATTGTGAATAATGCTGCAATGAACTTGGGAGTGCAGATATCTTCTTTGGCATACTGATTTCAACTCTGTTCTGTATATAATCAGTAGTGAGACTGCTGGATCTTATGGTAATTCTATTTTCAGTTTTTTCAGAAACTTCCATGTAGTTTTCCATAATGGCTATACTAATTTACAATACTACCAACAATGTATAAGGGTTCTCTTTTCTCCACACTCTTACCAACACTTATCTTTCATCTTTTTGATAATAGCCAATCTAATGGGTGTGAGGTGATATCTCATTGTGATGTTAATTTGCATTTCTCTGATGATTAGAGATGTTAAGCATTTTTCATATATCTGTTGGTCATTTCTGTGTCTCCTTTTGAGAAATATCTATTCAAGTTCTTTGTCCATTTTTAATGAAGTTATTTTTCTTGTTATTGAGTAATTTGCATTCTTTGTATATTTTACATATTAGCCCCTTATCCAATATATGCTTTGCAAACATTTTCTCCCAATCTGTGAGTTGTCCCATCACGCTATTGTTTATTTTTTGCTGTGCAGAAGCTTTTTAGTTTGATGCAATCCCATTTGTCTATTGTTGCTTTCATTACCTGTGCATTGGGGTCATCTCCAAGATGACCAGATCAACGTCATGGAGATTTCCCTCTATGTTTTCTTCTAGTATTCTAATATTTTTATAGTTGCAAGACTTATGTTTAAGTCTTTAATCCATTTTGAGTTGATTTGTATATATGGTGTGAGATAAAGGTCTAGTTTCATTCTTCTGTATGTGGATATCCAGTTTTCCCAACGCCATTGATTAAAGAAAATGTTCTTTCCCCTTGTGTGTCATTGGCACCTTTGTCAAAAATTCATTGACTATAGATGTGTGGGTTTATTTCTGGGCTCTGTATTCTATTCCATTGGTTGGTGTGTCTGTTTTTATGCTAGTATCATGCTGTTTTGATTGCTATAGCTTTGTAGCATATTTTAAAATCTGGTAGTGTGATGCCTCTGACTTTGTTCTTTTTGGTTAAGATTGCTTTGGCTATTTGGGTCTTTTGTGGATCCATACAAATTTTAGGTTTGTTTTTTCTATTTCTGTGAACATTGGCACTGGAATTTTGATAGGGAATGCATTGAATCTGTAAATCGCTTTGGGCAGTATGGGCATTTTAACGATATTAATTCTCTAAAGAATAATTTTAAATAAGATTTTAGAATAAAGATCAATGCTGATTTAATTACCTTTTGCCAAAATAAAAATGGTATCCAAACCTCATTCCTTTGCCCCAGGCACATTTCCCACTTTCTCCTGCCCACACTGCCATCCATCCCTTCCCTTTGCTTAAGCTGACCTGTGGGTTCTGTTGGTCATTTTTTATACCTCTGATGCACAGACCTAAACCAGAGCTTAATGAGTGGCTAATTTGGGAACACTGTGAGATCCTGTCTAATGGACAAACCTTACCAAAACTTTGCTTAAATTCATTGGGAAAGTATTCACCTTTCAGTAAATTACTATCAGAATTTAGAAATTATCTAGTTCAAGACTCTACTAATGGCTTAAATACTATCTAGATCTCAAAGGAAAAGATGGTGATGGTAATCACTCTCAATTGTAGTAGGCTTTCAACTTGTTTCAAAGCACTCTCACATACTGGATCTCATTTTATCCTCATAAGAACTCTACAAGGTGAAGTAGAACAAGAAATATTATCTCCATTTTATAGCTGAGGAAATGTACCCACCACATACAGAACACACATATACACACACATACACACACACACACAAAATCAGTGCATGTGAAAAGGAAAAGATGATGAACTTCTTTAGAATCTGAGAGAGTATGAAAAGAGGCAGAGGACAAAGGATAGAGATTAAAGTCCAGTCCTTTCGGACTTAGGGAGGGAGGGGGGGCAAGGGCAACTTACGTAACCTAAACATCTGTACCCCCATAATACGCTGAAATTAAAAAAAAAGAGTATCCCATAAGCTTAAAAAAAACAGTCCTTTGTTTAGGAACAGGGAAGTGATCAGTGTCTACTTCTTTATTCCCTCATTTTAAAAAAAAATCACAAAATGCACAAAATCACTGCTTATTTTGCAGCAAAGAGAAAAATCACACCATATGAACCTCCAACAGTGGCTAAAGAGGAAAAACAGGACCCAGTCACTGCTCTTTAAATAGATCTCATGTTCACAAATACAGTCAAAGCATTTAGTCTCCTTAGAGCTCTAGGTTTCTTATGGCACCAGAATTCTTTCTGTTTCCCAGAGGGGTATGGGGGAGCGAAGAGAGAGAGATGTAAAGAACAGGGACACACTGTGTAATTAAACTGGTAAATCTTTTTCTTTTGAGAGAAATATAGTTTCTTAATATTTGATTTCGCAACTTCAATATCAGCACAAATGCCAGAGAGTCAGTCTGTGTATCGGGAAGGGCACTGCTTTTAAGGCTTGAGGCAGCATATTAACCACCTCACAGGGGGTGGCTATTTTACATATATCCTGTTCAAAGAAATACAGTATAGGCAGCCACCATTTTGCTGTAGTCCCTTTGCAGCAATAAAATGGTGGCATAAATGAAAAATTTCAGATCAAACACATTTCAGCTGTCTGTCATCCCCTTTGGTTTCTCCCCAACTTGCATGTTGATCTAGGATGCCTTGATATCTAAAATAATTTTAAGGGGATTTTCCCCCTCAATTTGGTCCTGTAATATTCAAAATGCTCCAACAGACACAGGCATGTAATGCTCTTTCTTCTAAAACACATTACATTCTCACTTCTTAATTATAATTGCATTTATAAGAAATACTGAGTAAAAAAAATCAGTGACAATAGAGGCTAATTTTAACCTGGACAAAAGATTTTAAAAAATCTTTGAAGATATCGTACAGTGAACCTCAGGACTAAATCCTAAGCAATGACTTTGCTTATTTTCCAAGACCATTCCCCCTTTAGTTACAGGGGCCATGCTGCAAATACAATCCAAAACTAATGCTTTCTAATTTTCATTAGTGATTAATTTAAGCCCCAGAATCCGGAGGGTGTGCTGCAAATGCACAGAAATCAATTCTAAAGGTTTTGGCATGCTGTTTTCTGCTGGGTGATGGTGAATTCTGCAGATGTTGATTTTTTCCTTAATGATGACATCATCACTTGAAAAGTGGTTTGCTAAGGAACAAACATCACTGGCCACGGGAAGTTGTCTTTCCCTGTAGGAGACTGAGCACATCTTGGTCATTATGGCTTCCAATTGTTGATCCAATGCTGCAAGGCATTCAGAAGGGATCTTGTCCCAAATGAATTTCGACTTTCTATTAGGCATATAGACTACCATTTAGATGTTCCCTGGTCTTTCTGATTTCCCACTTGTATTTCTCTCTAGTATTGTTAATCTATAAACATCTGTGAATGACAGAATGTTTAAAATGGTAGTGTTGGTTTGCACTCAGTAGTTTCTTTTCCCTTTCTTCCTCCCTCCATCCTTCCCTTTTTTCCTTCCTTGTTACCTCTCTTCCTTCAACCCTTCCTTCCTTCCTTCTTTTCTATGCATTATACACTTAAACAGCTATCCACAATGTAGAAAAAAATTCAGTGAACCTACAGTTCTGTTTACATCCCTCTTGATGCCTTTCTTACCCTTTTCAAAATATCAGGTACATTTTCACAGAGCTGTAATCACTCGACACATAATGTTTTGTGTTCTGCTTTTTCCAGTTAACATTATTTCTTGCAGACATTTCTACGCGTTGAAATAAGCCACCTGCTCTAAGGGCTAATGGCTGTGCACTGCCCCACAGAGTTGATATGATATTCTTGGCTTAGTCAGTCTCCTTACTGTTAGGCATTTGAGCTGTTTCCAATTTTCCCTTAATATAAATAGTCTTGTTATAAATATCCTTATAAAATTATATTTTGTCTTTTGGATTATTTCCTTGGGATATAGTCTCATAAGTGAGATTACCATGTCAAAGGCCGGGCATTGTTTTAGAGCTCTTGCGTAGAACTTTGACATTGAGCAGCTCCTGCCTAAATCCTCTGTCCACAAGACTGCCCAGCAGTGCCAGTTGAGTTGACCTGTTTTCATGCTTTTCATAACTGAAACATTATTATTTACAGCTTTAGAGAGTTTTTTCATTATGATTTTTTACTTTCTTATCCAGAATTAAAAAATACTAATTAGTGAGTGTTAGGGAGATGACCAGGTCCTTTGAGAAAAAAACCTTATTAAATACTTATTTGAGGCTGGGTGCATTGGCTCGCACCTATAATCCTAGCACTCTAGGAGGCCGAGGTGGGAGGATCCCTTGAGGTCAGGAGTTCGAGACCAGCCTGAGAAAGAGAGAGACCCATCTCTACCAAAAATAGAAAGATTTATCCCCTATCAAAAATAGGAAAAATTAGCTGGGCGTGGTGGTGTGCCCTGTAGTCCCAGCTACTCAGGAGGCTGAGACAGGAGGATCACTTGAGCCCAGGAGTTTGAGGTTGTTGTGAGCTAGGCTGACACCACGGCACTCTAGCCCAGGCAACAGAGTGAGACTCTGTCTCAGAAAAAAAAAAATAATCATTTGAAAATGCAGGATTTCATTGGTGCCCTGTGGCTAGCCAGTGTGAATCAACCAATAGCCTATGGTGACTACACAGGGGATTGAGCTCTGTCAGAGCCTCTTGTGGGCTTGTCTGGGACTGTCTGATTTAGTTTTCTTTTTGTGTTGAGAAATAAACTTTTATTCTGTTAAGACTGGTTTTCTTTCTGTACTCATTCATTCATTCATTCATCCTACAAATAGTTGTTCACTAATCCCCATTTGCCAAACATTGTGCTAGATGCTGTGCCAGGCACTTACACAGCAGCCCAGGTTATACAGGGGCTGGTTAAAGGCTGCTGGGGCCAAACAGTGGCTGAGCTGCACTTTCGGGCACAGCTGGCCAAGTGTTGGTAAGCATAGCTTTCACCCTGAACAGTGCACCGTTTATATCAAATTTTAAAATTGCAGACACAATTATTTACATGCTGAGTTCCATACCTTTGCAAGAACTCAAGCTGTCAGCATAATATATCTCGTTACAACCAGCACTGGGCATGGAAAAGATATTTTTCAAGGCTTTGAGTGCAAAACATCAATTAGTCATAGGAGAGAACAGTTAGCTGGCATGCATTCGAGATTTTGCACCTTTGGAAGGGAGAGGAAATGCATTTACTTAATCTTTTATAGTTGAATCAAATGAAAAAGGAGACAACAAAACCATTCAATTTGGGTTAGTTGATTCTTTAATCAGCCAAATAATTCCATGCCTCTCAATTAACTGCAGATGCACACAGTGAACAGAGAACAGAGACAGCTAGGAAGGTGGCCTTTTCAATATGCCCTCAATATTCACGAGGAGCATTACCACACTTGGGCAGGAGGCTACAGAAATCAATAGCAGCTTTCTTGGGCTTCAATCCTGAAAGCTGCAGCTGCCTTGGAAAAACTACCTTTCCTTGTGTCACTTTTGATTTCTTTCCTCGAATAAGAGAAAGGCCAGATTCAACAAACATTAACCAAATACGGGCTCTGGGATGTAGACTCAAAGGGTTGTTGTATATAAAAAAATTGGTTAGGCGCTCTGACCTGAGGTTCCTACTTGGTCCTTATAGAGAAATGATTAAATCGAATGATCTGTATTTTTGAGATAATCTGGAAAATGTGAATATGAACTGGGTATTATATGATAACAAGGAATTATTATTAATTGTATTAGCTATGAAAATGACATTCACTTTATCTAAGAAAATGTCTACATCTTTTTAAAAGGTATCTGAAGTGCACAGGAGTGAAATGACACAATTCTGGCATTTGCTTTAGTATGATGCAGTCTGAGGCAGTAGGAGGTGAAACAAGTATGGCAAAATCATAATTACTACTCAAACTGGGTGATGGGTAATGGTGCTTCACTGTGCTATTGTCTCTCCCTTTGTATATTCTGAAAATTTTTTTTTTTTTTTTTTGAGACAGAGTCTCACTTTCTTGCCTGGGGCGAGTGCCGTGGCGTCAGCCTAGCTCACAGCAACCTCAAACTCCTGGTCTCAAGCAATCCTACTGCCTCAGCCTCCCAAGTAGCTGGGACTACAGGCATGTGCCACCATGCCCGGCT